>JBCAUG010611474.1:0-14218 GCA_038406175.1 Haplosyllis leylae | reverse complement strand
AATCTCACTGCCAAGTCATGTGACCACCTCTCTCAGCCAATCAGAAGGCTCCATTCGTTCAAATCTCTCACAACTTGCGAGATATCGTGAGATTTCACCAAAAAATATTTCCCATTTAAAGAGCAAAGCTGTTTACAACAGCTCTGCTAAAAAGTAGATGGGTTTACAAATGGCAATCATTTATGAAAGCTTGAATGATATTACAAATAGGATGTCAGGGATACCACATTTGAGTGCATTCAAAATTCCCTGACATTTCGATGATATTTCCCTGACAAAATAACAGTTATCCCTGGTAATTTCTTTTACTTTTCAATCTGTGAAAAACAACTTTTAAGTATTATTAATGGCAATTCCCCAACACCTAGGATTTTTGAAAGGCAAAAGTTTAAAAGTAATAATCAGTAGACCTTGAGTTTATATTTGCTAAGCAGACATTTACATAAACTGTTACAACACAACCCAGGTAGATCCCTTATCATATGATAGAAAATTCAATCTGAAAATAATGCCATGACAAAATTCCCTGACATGACATCACAAAATTCCCTGACAATTCCCTGACATTTTTTTCAAAATTCCCTGACCTGAACAAAAATTTGTTTTTCTCTGACACGTGGCAAGCCTAGATTGTAATCTAAGCTCAAGAAATACAACTAATTTCCATCTGCAAGTGTGCTTTATGCCTATCTTTATGTGAAAATCAAGCGTTTTTGGTAAGACCAAAATTGTCAATATTGTAGAGTGAAGTGATATAACTTAGGATAATGAATGTCAGACTGTAGAAATTCTGCAACAAGAAAGGAATTAATGTTGACATGATGTGATAGGAATATTGATAATGTATCATTTGAATAAGGTTTCGTGGGAATATATCCAAAAAAAAATGGGACTCACAAGTTATGACAAGTAAAGCAAGGCTGATATTTTTTTAGAAAATATTTGATTGTTGTGACAAAATTCTCTGACATGAGTCAATTGGCCAAAATTCCCCGACATTTTCATAAAATTCCGTAACAATTCCCTGACCCGGAGAAAAATATTTTTTACCTTGACTTTTCCCTGATTTAATGGCCACTGTATTTGAAACTGTTTGCTTAAGGATAGTCTCGGCGTTTTAAGTTCCACTCGAAAAAGAGGAATCCCAATTTGTTTGGCAAAGAATAGCACCGACAGGAGAAGTTATTTATTTACCACGTCTCCTGCAGACAGTAAATTTACCGAGATGTATCTAGACCCTGCGCTGTGGTAACTAAAGATAAAACCTCAAGACTGCTTCCAATTTTTGGATCAATGATAACGGTTATTATTCAACGAAGCTCGAGTATTTGAAAACAGAACGCGGTTGAAACACGTAAGGCTCTGAAAACTGAAAAGGATTATAGCTTATTAAATAAACTGATGGAGTCGCAGATTTCAGTCAAATCATATTTTAAAGTTTCCATCCATCTGGAATATTACCACAAAAGGAACTACAACTAAATTATCCTTCTTATTCTTTCATGTTCCTCCACAAGAACACTGAGGTACTGACATCTTGTAGAAATCTAGCTATTTTCATCAACTAATGGCTTTCCATGTGCCTTTCCTTTATTTGATTTTTCAAAGTAGTCCATGTTGGCTCCAAACTATCCAGGCAACTAGTGATCTTTTGATGCTATTCTAGTCAGCAAATTGCAGTAACTGAATGTGGAATCGAATCTAGGCAATGGCCTTTGGGTATAATGGACATTTTTCTTACAACACCTGACGATGCGACTGCAAGCTAACATTGGATTTCTCATTTGGACCCTCATCCTTGCCGTGGAATAGCAGTTAGTAGCTTGGTGGCTGTAAAGAAAGGCAGGGACTATTCAAACTTTGTGATATTCTTAAAGGTCTGAAAATAGATTACACTGACACTTTTTGAAATAGTATCACAGCCTTTGTTCAATTGTATATAAAAGTCACACGAGGTATCTTATTCATTGCAGTCAGTGTTATTCCGCTCACTTATGCACCAATGGCGAGGGAAATGACAACGTAGACAATGGATGGTCAATATCAGAACAATAAATTTTCTCTTCAAAAAGTTCTAACAGTCACCCCTCCAGACTTGTATTCACCATACTTCCTATTACGTCCCATCTTTATTGTGACTGATGTGCATCATTGTACAATTATCCGACGACCAGTGTTAATCTTATCCCTCCAATATCACAGTCAAATCTCTGTTAACTACATTGCAAAAGCTGTTATTTTTTGTACAAACACCATATCACTTCTCGTTTGCACTCCTGCTACAAACACAATACACATTTATTATGTTTATTGTATTTAAATATTATACTTAAATACCATGGGATAAAAGTCTATTTTCTGAACCAGTGATATCTTGTTCTGTGGTTGGGGTAACTTTTCTCCAATGGATGCAAAGTTCTCGCACTTTGAGACGTAGTCCTTTTTCCATGATGTCAATAAGTATTGGCTTTATAATGACTAAGTTCCCTGCTTTTTGATGCTGGAATATCAGGTCAAACCGTCGATTCTTCAGATCTCCAACCTTATTCAGACATCAGCACTTTTGGAGATGAAGGAACAATTGTTAAAAGAATAGACACATGTTCATGTAAGTGGAATATAAATAACTCAGGAGGTAAGTGCTGTGGAACACAATGGATGTTGGTTCTTGGTAAGGCTGAGAAATAAAGAGAATAAACGTAAGACTTCCAGCAAAATTGTACCAGACACCTCAATGCTGACAGGCAAAGTTTTGTCAGAGATAATTTCCCCCTCATCTTTAATTTCCTTGTAGATTAAATGAGTAACACGCACGTTTCTATCACTTCTGAAAGGTGGAAAACGAGTTTGACTTCAATTGAAGAAATGTTTGATCTCTTCTTTCGACATGTTCTGCATTCGAGTTTTCCCTTAATTATACAAAGGTGACAATGCTGCGGGGGGGGGGGGGAAGGCTCACGCTGGGAACAGCAGAATAAATTTAGCAAAAAGAGTCACCTACAGTGGGGACTGGACCTAGGGCCTCTTGTGATCTATTCTGATATCTTTGTGACTGTGCTAACTAGACACTTGCTAAGTATGAGACTTTAAGACCCTTATATACTTATGTTCTGTTGATTTTAGTCCAAAACTCAATCGGTTAAATATCCCTCAATAAACACGTGTTAAATTAGCTCAGAAATGCATCAGAGAAGATCAAAAGAGGTCCTGCGTTCAATCCCAACTGGATTTTGTTTTTGCTGAATCTATTTTTCTCTTCCATGCGTAGATTTTTTGCCAAATTTGTATAATTAAGGGGGAAACTCGACCGAAGTCTTGTCTCTTGTTGCATTCCAAAAACTTGAATTGATCTTCTAATTTGCAAAATTTCACATACAGTCACTTCAAAAATATAGTTGTCTGCCAGTTATGAATATTTGAAAAATATTGCAGTATGGCTTGTAAATTCAAGGCAACTGAAAACCCACCAGCATCTCACTGGATGCTCCGACAAACCTTTAGCATTTACCTTTGAAAAGTTCAATGACTTCAGTTCACTTAAATGAGATCATTACTTCACTAACAGATCCTTGCTGAAAATACAACTTGCAACAAAGAATGTAATGCAAAGGAAAGGATCGTGGAGTATGGTGAAATATTATGGAATTTTGAAGTATGGCCAACTCACTGCAGCTACATTCTCTCCGAGTTTAATTTTCCGTTCATCTATCACAAGAGGATAATCAAACGTGGAAGAGTACCGGTGGAGGAAGCCATCAACCAGTATTTCTTCCAGGCCAAAAGGGACTCCATTTGTTGTCTCTTTGTCAGATTATTGCCCTGTGTACATTCTAGACAAAAGCTTTCGGCCAAATGTTGACTGGTAGAAGGCTGAATAAATATTCAAAATTAGACTTTCACAGGGAGACATTGCCGTTATTCTGTCAGTCGACATGTGTTATGTGATGTGAATTTCAAGATACCAACGCGACCGACAAAGATGCCACCGTTAACCCTTTCTTTGGCATGTAGCACTTTGTGTCCGATCCAAGCAGAGACTGGTGACAAACTACCTGTGGAATACGGAAGGTGACGGTAAATTCTAACAGAGCAACGGTTGTCAAATTGGGAAACCAGGGAACTGCATTAGTTTCAACACATCGGTGTGAACTGCATTACCTTTGCATGCATAATGTACAATGACACAGTGTAAAGCCAAGAAACCACCCGACTATGGGTAATTTATCTTCAGTGGTCCCATGGAAACCTGATTCTGCAATGGTAAATTTGCCCTGTGGATGTTTAGATTGGCAAAGGCCTCTTTAAACGAGGTAATTTTACAAACAAGTCTTTTTTAAAAAAGGCTTTGTCTGTTATTTACTACCTGAAATTGAATCCTTCGTTTACAACCATGTTTTTTTTCAATTTACAATTTAATAGATATCAATGATGACCATTCAGTAAAAGTAAAATGAAATGCTTCACGTAAAAATTCCCTCGTCGATTCAAATAATCTGGTGAGAATCTGCACCTATTTGCTTCAAATATGGAATAAGAGATCAGCCTTCTCGCAGTAAGTTTCTTTGAAAGTAAACATGTTTTCTTTCTTCCTCCTTTACTTATACATTCAACCGTTGCCTACAATACCCACAATTCAGTCTGACCAAATAATACACAACTAATTGAAAATGGGAGAAATTCAATGTTGAAGCAAATGTGCACGTCTATCGGTAATCGCACAATTCAAAAGAAAGCGAAGTAATTTAAAATGAAAACAGAGCAACTACAGATATACAAACGACAGCACAATAGCCAGATAATGACGTGTGGTGGTTCCATCAATGTGCCTTGAGAATCATAGCTGTCATGTGCTCTGTTTCCTGTGTGGCAGTTTCGTAACATATATTGCGCAGTGTCATCTGCCAGGTAGAAAATACAAGCACGAGGTGACGACAAACAGCACCACACCCAGTGCCATATGATATGAAAGATTCCTTAAAACATATAGATTCCACACAAGCTTCACGTATGCCGTATATAAACAGGTAGCAGCAAGTAGGAAGAATAGCCATTAATTGGTATAATTGATAAGAAGAGGAGTTCACCTGGCGGCTACATACAGCGTTAGCGGGAGGAGACATGCGTTTGCATATTTGCATGGTGGAGTGTTGCAGTTTGACAAAAAAATAAATAAGCTATTTCTCAGACTTCAATTTCAGATGAATTTTTTTTTCTACTGGGGTGACAGGGGAAGGGGGTCATTCGGCAAGTCCTAAAATCAAAAATAAGCCTGTGCCATTGTAGTATATCGGCCATCTGTCGTTGTTGGTGCAGTTCCCACCATTGTTATCTGAGCATAGAAAAGTCTCCTAATCCAGAGTTGATCACAACTGATATGCAATAGTCGATAGTATAGATGCCAATCAAGTTTTAGTTGACAAGTACCAGTATAGTACCAATATTTCACCTGTGTTTTCATAGTGAATTTTGGGTTAACAGAGAGTGCCTAGGTTAATAATTAATATTTGGGATAACTTTCAACAATGACTTTCGTACAATCTAAAGTAGTGCCTATAAATAAATGTAAAACAGAACAGACGTTGCATATCTAACTCTATTTTTCGCATTCAGATCAACAGATGGAAAACGAATCAAATGCAGTCGTAGCATGTTGTGTTAACATAATGTATCCAATTTGATGAAGCTCAGGTGCGTGGCTCCCAGCATACGACAGGCACGACAAACAACAGCCACACCAAGTCAACTGATAATGTTTTTCACTTCTTACTTCAATAACAGGCACATTTTTTGGTACCCAAGACCCGAACTTACGAGGCTGACATTTATTTTAACAGCAAAAGTGAAATGTAAATTTAAAGAGTACTAAACAAATTAAGTTCATCCCCAGATGATATTGGTAACACCAATCATAATCTCTAAGAAACAAGCGCTGTATTTCTAAATAACCTGGAAGTGTAAACTTATTCTCTATTTCACCTTCTTTTTTCCATTAAATATTTTCAATAGAAGGTAAGGAAGTCAAGGAATTAATATCAAACAAGAGTCGGGGTGCTTGTTCTGTGTGGTGATATTGCCTTTATCTTGTATCCCTAATATTTTGCATTGATTTTATAGGATACAAACATTTAACATAATTATCTGACACAAGAATCAGAAAAATACCATTAATATTCGACATTTGCTGATGCCTTGATGTCGCTGAAAACTGTGAGAAGCTCCTACTTTTCTCTGAAAGACAGCTGAGCCGCAAAGGTTCATATCGGGATCTTTCAGAGATCAACTATGGCGAACTGTTAAATATGGAAATTGGCTCTACTTATTATAAATCTCACACAGGACCGAGTCAGGGAGAATATAAATAGTAACAAACTCAATCATTTGTGACATTTTATCAGCCATTGCCAATGTATTAGTTGTGACTGAAAATGTTGACATGTTCATAAAGGAGTGCTGAAATTATGCTTGTTGGTGACCAACAAAAGCAGAGCTCCAGTATACTTCTCAATAGCATTCAATCCCACCACCAAAGATTTTATAATATTGAGATCACTCCCATATTGGGTACTGGTTGAGGAAATCTACATTAATTTCTTGTATGCATTCAATGGATAATATCCGAAATTCGCAATTTCACACGGTATTCAGAAAAATGACTGCCTTCGATCAAATCAATCATGTAACGTAAATCATTCTACGGAAATGAAGAACTAATCCAAAATTATTACCCCTGAGAGAATGTGCAGGAAGAAAAAGAAGAATTTTGTTCGAAGCCCCAAAATCGATGGATAAATGACAAGTAGCAATAGAACAACAACAGAAACACGAAAAGAGATATCGTTGACAAATACAATCACTTTATTTTCTTCCACAGACACTTATCCTTACAAGGAAATTACAGAGCAATTCCAATCTACTTAACACCTTACACTAAGAAATGTATTTCAAATGAGTTTTTGAAGCATTTCCTGGCCAAGTCCTGGTACCAACAGAACCAGACTTTCTAAGCTCAATGTCTCGTCTGCTTGTAGTCAGACCTGATGGAAACAGAAATTCTGACTACGTATCACTTCCTTAGGTCAGTCACACTCAATTCGTGAATAAATAACTCAATTATAAATTTCATCTTTGAAGCTTAAATGTCAATAAAGTCCCTGTTTCACATAGTACAAAATGGCAAATTGTGTACAATGAGCCCACATTTGTGTTAATAATACTATTGGGTATGCAGTGCTAAACAGGGAACATCCACATCAACCCCCCCCCCCCAATATAGTTGGGCAGGGTGTGACAAAGCGATTTGTCAGAACAGGTTTGCGAGAGTAAGATTTTATTTAGGTCAAAATCACATTTTCATGTTCACAAAAAGTGTCAATTGCGACCTCGTATTTTTGTCAAAAAGTAGCCAGTCCACAATGTCTATAATAACCCAGGCTCCCCAGAATGCAAGGAAACATCAGGGAACTTCCAACAAAATGCCATTTCCAATACATGTACTTCATCAGCAAGTATTTTACCACGAAACCTCATCTAAAATGCACACCGCAAAGTTAAAATCAAAGAAAATGAAATATTTCGTGCTGTGAGCTATTTTTGCACCGTTTCTACGTCCTTTTGCACAATAAGAACATGTGACGGGAAATATTTTAGCAGCCGAGAGAAGCCATATTGAAAAGTCCATGGCTAAGCTGTTGAATCGGCTGTGGCAACCAACAATAAAGCGAATACCTGCAGGGAGTGTAAAGAAATGTGGTTATATGTAGCTATTCCTTCTGAATATGGAGCCAGCTATTCCTTCTGAATATGGAGATGATATTGCTTCATGAAGCAGCTGGGGTCAAATTGCACTCAATATGGTGCACGGTTTATAAATCACCTGGAACACCCAATCCCGCAGTCGAATTTTATCACCATCTAACAAAGGTGCTGCCAAGGGCACCTAAATTATTTTTCCCCTTACAATGTGCTTTTTACACAACTGTCCTTATTGGTTGCACCACAAAAGGAAGCAGATTATTTTACGTACATGTCAAATCAAACGTCATTAGTACAACCATCATCTATGGTGCAGTTTCCGGAAATGGTTCACATCACTGAAAAATTACTGACTCCGATTTGGATGGATATTAGCACGGAAAACAATTGAAGTTTGAAACAGGGAATTTTTAAAATGATTTCGAAGGAAGATATGTATTATGTATTGGTTAAATGACCAGACCTACGGCCCTACGGGCTCGAGCCTATTATTTTGTTGAAAAGACGACCTCCTTGTCATTTAACTAATTTAGAACACGTCCCCAAGAAGACAACAGCTGAAATTATCAACACATAAGATGCCTCTCTCAGATCAACGCTAACTAGCCGTAAGATGTTTTAATTGGAGGATCACCTCGTGTAATACGTTACTGCACCATATTGCCGTTGACATTTTAAATGTCCTTTTCAAATCTGACTGATAAGAATAAGCTTTCTCTGTGCTGCCATGGAATAACCACCACGGTTATAATGTTTGCACTTCACACGTTGTGCGTTTAAATGTTGTTTCGCAACGGATTTCGCGATTGATATATTTTACACCCAAGAAGTTTCTTTTGATTATCTTTGGTCTATGAGAATGTTTATTATTACAGTGTGAATATCGATGGTTCAACCTCCTGATAACATTTACACTGTATTAGTTTCAGGATAACTATATCAATTCAATCGATTCATTTCATAAAATACAATGATAAAGATATCTGGTAACAGCTTCGCGAAATCACCTAATTAAATGTTGATAGAAAATCAAAGCCCATGTTTCTGTATAAATAAGTCCATTACTAATTAATTTCACAATTATTATTCCTTTTCAATTTGAAATTGATATTTCAGTGCGGTTGTTTGTGTTCATGTATTGATCAGCAATTATTTATGAACCAATCGATACAAAGTTAAAGTCTTTTATTGACTGTTTATTGATTTCTCCGCGGTTTTTCTACAAAAGATTGTCACTTACATTCTGGATGAAACCACGATCCGATCAATCAGGGAAATGCGGTAAATTTGCGACCGCTAAAATTACTCACCTAAACGGGTAGTTTCAACTGAAAATTGCTATATCGCATATAAATTGCTGTTGTCATTCCCTCGCTTTACGCCTATGTTTGTCTATCTACCATTGTGTTTGAGTGACGTTTAAACGTCAGCTGCACACCTGCAAACACAGGTCCTGTACAGGTGAAACAAAATTTCATTGCGCTAAGCAAAAGCAAAAAACAAAACTACCTTTTTCAATTATTTTAACAGCTAATGTTCGTCAAGACATCACAAATATGATTACCCTGTGGTTGAAAAACGTATCGACCTAATCTTTTGATTAACCAATTGTCGTGTGATTCCCGAATACCGCAGGGAAAATCATTAATGCTTCTTGACTTCACTTCTGCGTACCACCAACCTCTCGATGACTGATGGCTCGTAAAGGATCCTGACAAGTCACTCGACTGCGACAATTTATATTAAGCTCAATTATGCTAATAGTTTCCCCTTTGAGATAATGGTGAACGATAGAAATTAGTGTAGTGAAATGTTCCCTGGTATTACGTGTAAAAAGTGTCGAAGGTTTGGCAGTGTATGTATGCTTACGCATACGTGTGAGCGTGCCTTGCATTTACCTTTGTCGCAAAGACATAATAACATGTTAATTTCATTTTGCTGAATGTTTACGCAAATTCACTGTCGTTTTCACCTTTTGTTAAAGTAATAAGTTTGACCTCGACACCCTGACATACTCCGGATCAACTAAGAATTACACTTACCTTGGGAGACCTGGCGTACCGGCCTGTGCGAGTATCTCTGATGAGGGAAATATCCAAGCAATCCATATCCTGCAACAAAAATGGAAACGATAAACTACCCGTATATTCATTTGGCATGTGTTTTGTGGTAAATTTTGATGTTTTCTACATTGCGGTACGCGTGTTGAATATAAATAAATTCTTTGGCACGCGGCGACACTAAATCAGAGTTAACTGTCGAAAAAAATCTGAAGTAAGTTCAAATGGCAGTCATAAATATACTACAAGCAATTTAAACATTATTTTCTATTCCAATGTCATTAACGATATTAATAAAGAACAACCCTGAAGGGCGTACTCATTATCTGCAGAGTATGGTGATCAAAAGAACGGATTCGTAGTTTACCTTGACCTAAGTACTGTGACTTTGACTTTAACTCAATTATTACGGTAACCTCTTCTCTGAAATTAAGTTGAGGTGTGAGGCACTGCGTCGCGCCCCACCTGATTCTGTGACTTAATTTGACCATAACTTTGCTGTAGGTAGGTAGATGGGAGAGTTAAAGACAGATGAAAAGGGTCCAAAAATGTATGGAACCAAAATCTGCAAAGAAGCAAAATCTGGGAGGGTTGGGGTTAGGGGTCCAAAATCAAAGCCAGTCAGAATGTCCTGAAACACACTTTGATTATGGAATTTTTGAAATCTAATGAAACTTTGAAAATTGAGGAAAATTTTTAAGCTATCCACAACCAAGTACCATCTAAATAATGCTACTATTGCACAGATACTTTAGTGAGTAGCGTAGACACACATAGAAGTGTCTTGAAATTTCCACAACACAGCAGTAACTCCTACCCAAACTAATATTTTGATATTGCATCATTTTAATTGTACTGTGTAATCCACTAATGTAATGATTTGACTTTTTTCGTCACAGCACAATTCATCACAACATCAATTACATTAATGTTGTTTTGTAGCTTAATGAGCTACACAAAACAATCACTGTGGAAAAGTATCCAAATTGGAAGCACAAATGCATTTCAGTGTTACATTGCAATTTAATAATATTTATGTGTTTAGACTGTACAATAAAAAAAACTCTGTAAAACAGTTATTCATCCCGTTAAAGAGGATCTGGAACAGATTCTGACTTAGACATCTGTGCTGCTTTCAGTATATGTGCAAGTAGTAAAAAAAGTTTATCCATTAGGCCCTTTATTTCGCTTTACATGAAAGAGTTTTCCATGTTGAGTGAGATATACAAATAGAGGACGGTTGTGCACTCCAGGTTGTTCAACCAGACAGAGCAAGTCCCATCAAGAGCAACGTGTGATTGCCTCTTCTAACCGCATCACGCAGATGAAGCGACTGACAGGCCAGTTGGAGTGCTTGAAAAACAGTTCGATGAGAGTAATTGAGTGCTACGGATTTATTCCAAGTACCTTTAATTTAACAAAATATAATATCAATAATGGAGGTTTTCCCACCTTTTTGCCCTCAAACTATCAGCTGAAGTACTTCTAATTCAATTATTTGTTGAGCAGATTCTGGCGAACCAAGTACACTTAGCCCTTTGACATCCGTCGCATTAGTGCCTGAACTTGTCTGACAAGGCATTAATTAAATTTTAGTTGAATGCAGAGTCATATGGTTTTTAGAATTTAAAAACATGCTTCTAGTTTTTGGCACCTTTTGCTGACGATTTTCATGACAATACTTCAAATGCTTGAAATGAACTCAGACAGGAGGTTACAGAAATTTAATTCCCACACAATGTTAACACGTGTGATTCAGTCCAACTTGATAAAAAAACAGGTTCCTCTGGCACAAGTACACAATATTGAAACGGGAAGTTACCCCATGAAGTCAAAGTGACTTGTACTTGGGAGAAACAAAACTTTTCATTCCTTCTCCATTCGTACAGACATTACAGGCGAAAAACATCAGAATATAGACTGAAAACCTTAACATTCCGTTCTCAAAATCTACCTAACGTTTTCCCATAGTTGAATCCTAGACATGTTAACTTCAAAAATATTTGTAGTAGGTGGTCGATGTCTGTCTGCAACAAAGCAGGGAATTTAAAATCCAGGCAGCAAAATGAAAAGGATGTGAAAGTACGGTAATGAAATACCGGCAGAATCGATACGTAGGAGAGCAATGCCTGTGACGACAAAAGTACAAGTTCCTGGCACCTTAGAAAGAAGGCTTTACAAATTACGTTGTAGATCTGTCGCTAGCAACTCACAATCATCAGCACAGGGATCCTTATAAAGCACTACACAGATACAAAGCCGATCCTTATTGACGTCCCAGCCTGTTACAGAATTGAGTTTCCTGTGATACTAGTCTTTTGAATTGTGTGTCTTGTGCATAATTTACCTGAAAATTTCCCAAAATATATACAATCTATGAGAATAGTCTTGGCTTTGGTGGCTGTAATCATAAAACAGGCATGTAGAAACGTCAGACCTCGAACTTGGAATTGAAGTTTAAACTTTTAATCTTTGCCGAACAAACCTTTCGAGGACACTTCTGCTTGGGCATTCAGTGTAAAATACGATTCATTAAAAGCTTCATTCCTATTAGAACAAGTAGGAAGACGATATTGGCAATAAGAGGTTTACACCGACTGAGCTGCATCAAGTTAGAAATAACCAAATAACAACTACCATTGGCTAAAAATGCGAGCTACAAACATTGGAGGCGTTGTGTTGCTCATCTGACACCAAAAACTGAGATCTATGAGTTTAAAGCTCTCGATAATCTTCAGTGTTAATCTTCCTTTACAATTTAGCATTGTAAGACCAGCTTTTGGTTGATATTTGAACTATTTCCACTAGTATGGCACTTTCCGTCATTTTCCCTGTAAAATTGTTACTTTTGAATTCGCTAGACGACCTGACAAATTGTTTTACTCGATGTAAAAACCAGTTCTAATTGTGCAATAGATGTGCCAATTTACCCTATTTTCACGAAGCGTGTGTTGTGTAGTTATTTTCATCTGTTCATCGAGCCCCTGGCTAAACATTAATTACGTCTGACGTCTTGCTGTATCGTGTTAATGTATTTAGATATGAACTGCTATAATATTACAATGGCAATTAGCAAATAATTAAAAAGTACCAGTGCAATATGCAACTCAGTCGTAACCTAATCATCCAACTGTTATTACCTCAATCCAAAATACACAGATAATGACACCAAGGGTGTATTATGTAATGATTCTTCTTTTTTGCTAAAGAAAATGGCAGAGTTAATCACGAGGTATACAACCAATAAGCTGTACTATTAGGTTTCCAATAAAGTGAATGACTTCCAGTTTCGTACTGATGTTTCCTAAGGGAAACTTAAAGGCTAAATTATGCACAAGACACGCCGTTCACAAAACACCAGCATCACAGGAAATACAATTCTGCAACAGGTTAGGACCTCAATAAGGATCACTTCTGCATCCATGCTGCGCTTTAATAGTCCCTAGTGGATGATTAAGAGTTGGAAGCAACAGAGTTGAAAGAAAATTTGTAAAGGCCAGAGTTCTGAAAGTCCCTTTTACATACCAAGTTGTTCTCCATCAGCGTGAAACTGACAACCTGGGGTAAACGTGATATAAAAAGAAGGAAAATCAGATATGAAATAATGTTTCTACAATGGTTGTCAATCTTGGATGGGATTTATAATTCTTCAGAGATAATATCAAAACACAAAACACGATGATTAACCGGGCAATGGTAACACGGGTTGAATTCAAATGGAATAAAAGACTTTGTGTCTGACAACTGATTACTTCATGCCCATTGGTTGAAAACAGTTGAAATGTTTGTTGTCTCTGACATTTGCAATATTTACTAAATGCATCTAAAAATATATGTTTGTCTCAGGGTCAATTATGTGAAATATTACTTTAAAAGTGAGATATTATAGATACTCAAGTAAATATAGTGAAACACAGTCAGTGCTTTGCTCCATTAAAAGATCTAAGAAATGGACAACCACACATTTCAATGAGTCATGTACTTGTGCCAGACACAAGGCACAAATTTTTATTTCACTAAATTTACATATTTACATGACCATCTGTAATATCTCACAGTTAGGAAGTTATATTTTACATATTTGACACTGAAACAAGCATATATCTTTGGTAAAATAAAGAATATGGCAAATGCCAGATAAAAAAATCATTCACATTTCAACTATTTTCAATCGATGGGTATGAAGTCATCAG
This sequence comes from Haplosyllis leylae, assembly GCA_038406175.1. Taxonomy (NCBI): domain Eukaryota; kingdom Metazoa; phylum Annelida; class Polychaeta; order Phyllodocida; family Syllidae; genus Haplosyllis; species Haplosyllis leylae. The sequence continues at coordinate 213 of JBCAUG010611474.1, read as the reverse complement.
CTTGTGCTTGGTCAACAAGTCATTTGTTCCATTTGAAAGCAACCCGTGAGGAAAGTTTTCATCAGGAAACAAGCCCGCTTTTCCCAAGTGGTTTGAAGACAAAATATCCTGTTGACGATATTGCAGAATGCAGTGGCAGATCTAGGATTCCCCAGACGGGGGGGGGGGGGGGGGGGGGCCCACCCCCTTTTTTTCCCCACTTTCCCCCAAAAC
>JBCAUG010611363.1:0-14219 GCA_038406175.1 Haplosyllis leylae | reverse complement strand
GACATCTCTTGACTTCTTTTTGACAATTTGACATATTTTTGACATTTTGACACAGACATATAACTTAAACCACCTCAACCCGTCACAGGGCTATTTTCCGAAATGTTTTCACTAAATTCGCTGAAATAATATTATTTTAAAAAGAGGATTGTTGTGCTTGAACCTGCTATCTCCTGTGTGAGAAACCTGCACTACCTCAGCACCACAAGGACACTGGTAACAGAGAAAATCTTTAATTAACACTAATCATGCTTCAGTGATTTATCTGATTCCCTGAATTTACTGGATTCACTGAAAGCTCAGTTCTATTTAGGAAAAACTCCATTATGCCAGTCGCGTTCCTGTACCTATCCCAGTCATGGTTCCGTATAGTGTGAATAAGCTATAAAGCCTGAAAGTTGTAATGTTCAAATGAGGAATTCCACCTGGAACCCGGTGAACTGAAAATAACCATGTTTTCGAAACAATGTGTAACTAGGGGATATGTTGTGTTCATGTGTTTAATATTTAGAAACTGAAATTAAGTGAATGCGAAAGTGGTAGGTTCACTGAGGCATCTATCCACGTGCAATAAATTCATGACACCCTTTTTCGCTGCTGAGAATTGAGGAAAAATAGCAGAAAAAAATGAATACCACGCAGAAACCTTGTTGCTTTAACTCCCGAGTTACGTTATCTCAAATGTTAACCAGCCGTAGTTCGTGTTCCGCAGATAGAACATTAATCTGATCACTGCCGTCCGTTTCGTCTGATTTAGGAGACGAAAACTGCAAGGATTAAACACTTACTGTCGTTCTTTGGCTCTTACTTTTTATCAGATTGTAAAGTAAAGTAAGGCTTCGTAAAAAATATGTTTTAGTTCACTCAGGTTGTTTGCGCAGAATAATAGAATAATTTTTAATCGTACGAGCGAAGATAGTCTGTAGATTTGGTCCGTTGGTTGTTGACGTAGAGTAATATTTTATGTCACAGAGTTTATCAGAAAGTTTTCTGTGCCTTTCTTGCGAATGAATTGTGAGTTATGTTTCAAGATGTTATCAATGTACTAGTTAGGGAGACGACGTTTCAACATCATTTCTTTGAAATCTTTACTTCGATCAGAATTACTCATAAACCACGCAGTTCGGGCAAAACATCTCTAGGAAGAAATTTCGTCCGCCAACAAATCCTGAAACTTGGGCCCCGCGGTCCTTAATTCAAAGTTTTCATTGCGGATCAACGCACCTTTCACCGACCAGAACGCATCTGGATAGCGCCCTGACTGTGCACGTCCGTCCCTGATATTGAACAGATTGTGTGACACGGTGAGTTGGTTTGTATCAGATCCGTGATCAGGGTTGGTTACTGAATCAACTCTCCTATCAGGCTTGTCAGTAGCGAATCTACAAGTGTACAGATCACTACACACTGGTACTGAACTCCAGTAGGAAAAAGACTTGATGGGAATGTAAGCTGAAGGGATTGCAACCTGGAGGTTAAATGGTCTAGTTAATGTCCGGACTGTGTTTGTGATGTTGATCTGTATTTTCATAGAGTACTACAAGTGGGAAGCTCTTTGGTATTTTGCTGGAATTTCTTTTGAGATTATTTGTTGATACTTTTCGGTTTTTGTGAGAACATTTGAAAACATTTGATGATGTACAAGAAATTATTTTAGTTGGCCAACTCATAATTATCTGAGACTGAGTCCATTTTTAGTTCTAGGGTATCCTTTAGTTCAGATTTTGGGACTAGAGGGTTACGCCTGCAGTTCGAAGAATGTACCTCGAATATGCTTCAATTCCGGAAGTATTGAGGGCAGTTGTGCGCTGAGCCACTAGTGAAATTTCCTCGCTCCGTTTAGTTATGGTCACCGCCAGCTCCATATGGTGCTGGAGATGACTTCCTCTGATTATGGCAAAAGTTGTCGCCAAAGGGTGAACATCATTGAACTTAGACAAAGTTGGAACAAGGACCTCCTCTTCTTCCCCCCCCCCCCCCCCAAAAAAAAGAGACTGCGATTTTGTCAGTTTTGGACTTGAGAACAAAAGTTGGAGCAAGGAACCCCCGTCCCTTCCCCATGAAAATATAGAACTTGGGGATTATGTCACTTCTGGAGTCAGAAACAAATGTTGGAACAACTTCAAGGAACCCCCCCCCCTTTCCAAAAAAAACCTATGGGACTTCAGGATTTTGTACGTTTTGAACTCGGGAACAAAAGTTGGAACAAGTAGCCCCAAGGGACGATAATGAGACCCCGTTCGGGGGCGCCTTTTTTTATCAAATTTTTATCTTGACGATTGATAGCAACTTAAAGTGTACATTATAATTCCTGAAACAGGCACAAGGAAACGCCCACTGCGAAGGTTATTTAAAGACGATAATGTCATAGGGTAGAAGGTATGCAAACGAAAGTGCACGACAAAGACTAAGCAAAGCGGGTATCTATCTTTGTCAACTGAGTTGAAAGCTTTGTCAATATGACCTTTTTAACTACAAAAACACACAAACCCCGACCCTTATTTTGCCTTGTAGAACTCGAATCCCCTGTTTGTTTAAAATGATGCGGAGAATTTACCAAAGTGGTTTACAAGTCTGAGCACGGACTGGAAAAACACATAGAACGAGTCTTGTTGTTCGGGCTGGGCTTTGTTGACTTTAAACTGTATCATCTAGACTCACTAACCGGTTTTTTGAAGCGAATATTTTTTTGTCTATAATATACAACATATAAGACTAATCAATTTAGTCAGAATAGAGTGACATGCGACAGATGTCCTTCATAGCGATATTTTTCAGTATCCCGATTCGACCATTATTGACAAGTGGTCGTAAAGTACAAGTTTGGTCTAAATAACGGAACATTAGCGCAAAAGGGAGGTGGTCGCAATATACAGGGCCATACAGGGCTTAAAGTTACAGGCCTTTCTTCGAGTTTCCAGTTTGTGGCCATTGTGACCTGGATTCAGTATTAAACAGAATGACCAAGATCAAGATAAGGACATGTTATTTTCGCAATTGAGGAAATTGTGGACCAGAAAACCACGACCTTGTTAAATTCAACAAAATTGGGGGAAATTGAAGACCTTCCGCAAAGAAGTAAAGCCGTTGGTCTGGTTGTATATACTTTAAAGGGAATCTACACTGCACAAGCATTAATAATCTGTAATTGGGGCCACCAACATCTGGTAAAACTACGACTAAATCGCAAATATTACGAAAACTTCCCAGTTCAAGAGATTTGAATTATTCCCGTGGCAAAGACTCCCCGTGTCCAGGAAGTTTACGATATAGATTCCAATCTGTTTAAATACAAAGTCAAAACATTTACACATTATTGTTACAGTTGGCTGAGCGACATTGGATGTTTGACTCGTAGAAAAATAGCAGAAACGACAACAAGCAGGCAGGCTCACTGGGACATTGTTTTAGTAAATGCAAATGCTCTGCAAAGCTGTTTCGATCTGCAAGTGGTTCTACATGTACCGTGAAAGAAAGATAATGTTTTAGCGTTGTTTTTCCCAATTGCTATTGACAACCCTAACTACATTACATATTCAAAGACCCATTTATGGGACATATATGTTTGGCACATGCAAGTGGATATCTACTTCTATATATGTACACAAGGAGTTAGTTAGGTACACACATGCCTATAGTTTGTGTTGTGTACGTTACTGTTGTACTGGACTGAAGCGGACCGACTGACTGAGGCTTTGTGAAGTGGACATTTGCGCATCCCCCTCTCTCTCACACTCCCAGCTCAACCACTTTCTCGCAGTAGAGTGCAACATGAACATTGCTCCTTCACACTCTGAGGACATTATGAAGGTACGTAAGTTCATTCTAACTTTTTAAAAGAAAAAAGGGAAAAAATGAAGTTGTCTTTTGCATTTCGGGTTAAAGTAAGGGCAGGGTTCTAAACATTACTCAAACGACAAGGAATGTTAGAACGCAGTATTGTTTGCACAGTGGTAATGAATTTAGATTGCGAAGTTCGAAACTTCAAGGGATTAGAGTACACATGTCGAAGTTTATTGAAGTTTTTTGGAAATAAACTGGAAAAAATAACATTGACAATACAATTAGAATATTCCCTGCTATGTTTTGTAACGTCAGACTCGGGGGAAAAAATTGATAGAACGAAAATGTCCATTTCCATCTTACGTTCCTTCTTCAGAACTTCCGAAGATGTAAGCGATTTGGTGAAAACGGGAGGATTGGCAATATATTTTGAAGCCGCCTGATCGTGGCTTGTGATTTGCCTTTGAGATGATCGTTTTCGCTGACGAAGTCGAGTTTTTTTTGTGCTCATTCAGAACTATTGAATGTTTCAGTGAATTGTAGTTGTATTGTAAGTGTAGACTTCTACCAGATTCCTGATTAGGTTCCGTCATTTAGTGTCTCGGTTTTATGCTTGGCTCTGTTTGTCACTTGTCTCGGTTTCACGCAATGAACTGGTCACGGTTTAACTCGGACCCACTTGATTCATTTTACAGTCGAAATTAATTGCAATAGTATTTAACATCATTGTTGTGATGAGATCATTTGATCATTAATAATGTTCTTGTGGAAGAACAGGCTTAGTGATAGTTGTTGTGTTAGCGTGATACATTAACAACCAAAATTACTTCTTTGAGGATCATTGCTTCAGCTTTGTGAGGCCTTAATGAGGATGGATAAGGAAATGAAAATGGATAGGCTTAGAAATTAGTCAGGTCTTTAGCGGAAGGCAAGACATTTGATAAACATGAAGAACATTAACGTCAAGAAGTAGAACTTGTCTTTTGAACGAGGTGTACGTCAATCTGCTTCAACAACTACAGTGGGTCCCACTTTTAACGAGTTCGGTTACAAAGATAATACTCGGTTACAACGACCAACGACCACAATCATTGACAGCAGTGTTGAAACCCTTTTGGTGAGATTGTACGAGTGATTTTCAATGGTTCCATCTAAAAAGTGAAATGTGGAAAGGTTAGAAAATTGACTAAAATTGGCAGCCATGTTATCACAACAGCGTGGGCATGCAAATTTCCTTATTTGCTTAAAATCTCAAATGTCGGACTTTAAAAACTTTAACGTGGCATGCTAGCTAATTGATCTGTGTCATAATTTTATGTTCGCGTCAGTTAGTCCTGACTAACTTCCCATACGCACAGTAAAAGAGGTGATTGATTAGTGGACGACAACTGTGCTGTTGGGTTTCACTTTTTAATACTCTTTCCTACAGATAGAAAAAATCTCCTTTGAGGCAGAGTTGAAACTGAATATGCTCAGGTATTCACATTAATCTCGTGTGTAGGTTGAGGGACAAGAGAATAGCATTGCAACTAAGCAACAAAAAGGACAACAAAACTACGAACAAGATCCTACAAAGAGAATAAATCTAGGGAAATGGCGGAAATGCGCGTCACGATACGTGGTGGGAAACGGAAACTAGAATCGTTAATGATGATAATCTCACGAAACGAGAGCAGCTAGGAAACGAGGAAATACAACCACAAACAAAACCTATTGATAAAAAGGGCGAGAAAATATTCCATTTAATAAAGTTAATTGTCACAGGTTAAGAGTAGAATACTCTTGCGACGATGTTATTGAGATAAGCAAGGAACACAACGAGATTTATTGTCGACAAATATTGACATGAAAGTACGGCACAAAGCCGTGGACTTTTTACTGTGGCATTACAGGATATTTTTGTACGTACATGGAGAGAAGGCTAACATGTCGGGGCCAGGACACTTTTACCTGTACGGAGTATTTTTACCTGACTTTAAATGTCCCATGTGTAGCAGTCGTTGCCAAGTTCTGATAAGGGAATGTCACCATGACCATCACGTTCTTTGATCCATGTAACAATTCCAACACCAGCCAAACTATTACTTTTCATAAGTTTGTTTTCTTTCCTAGTTAAATTTCAATGATTTTTAGTGATTTGATGATTTGAAAACATGCAAAAAAGTTGAGAATTCCGTTACACCTGTGGCCAAGATACTACGTGGCTCTGGAATAAGTTTTCAAGGTAGGCTCCACCTATGAATGAAGTATAACCAGTGTTCAAAAGGTTTGGACCCTTTAATGACTGAGGGACCAGGAACCAATTCTTACTCAAATTTTAAAAAAATAGTGATGTCGTGTCACCTTTAGACATATTCATTTGCCAAGCAATTCCCTGAAATCATTTGGTAGACCGATTAATTTAAAGATTTAATGCAACCAGTGCACGGAGCCTGAGTTATTTTGTTTTATGTATCTACTTATTATGGCAAACAAACAAGTAAATAAAGCCGGCTATGACGAGGCAACCCGATCTCTGCCCTGTGCTGTGCAGGAATTCTATCACATGCATTTATCATATTTATTTATTAAAGCCAACCTTTCCATATTTGCACAGTGACTGAAGAATTTGCTCAAATGTTCTACAGTCGATGCAACCTAGTCGAGTTTGTGACTCGTTGAAACGTTGAATACGTGTTTACCATCTATCAAATAGCATTATGATATTGGGTTCTGAAGTGAAATAATATTTGGATGTTGTCCTATGTGGTGGGTCCTCCTTCCTTTTTTCCAAAGTGTTAGTGCAAGTGATTCCAGGCAACAGCTAGATGAAACAAACGAAATGAAAAGTTTTTTTTTTTTCGAAAAAGTATCTGCATTTCGATGCATTTGTACGTCATGCCATAACGTATTTGCTGACGGTGCCAAATTCCATTTCCTTAACGGAGTTGTAAATTTAAAACGTACACTTCAAACCTATCTTAACTTTGATGAGTCATCGATGATCCGATCTGACGCATGAAAAACTGTAAATTTATGTTGTTTTCTCCTCAAAAACATCTCCCACCTCTTGTCGTTTCAGTAACCCTTGTCCCCAGGCTACATTTGTATTTCCCTGAGGTTGCTGTGGTAAAAGGATTGAATTAGTTCTTTGACACCACGTAAATAAGTGTTACTTGGAAGGAAATGATGCTTTTAGCTTCTGTGAATTAGGAAACCCGTGTGAAAAGGAAAGTTAATAAAGTATGAATGAACAAATTACGAATAAACCCTTTTCACCTATCGCAAGTGAAAAGCTTCATCACCACCACCAATTGAAAACTCGGAGAAACTGTAGAGGTCAGCACGTGAATGGCGGCCTGAGATCTGCCCATATGTGGGCATATCGACAATCGGATACCAGTCTCTGTTGGACGAGAGAAAAATTGTTTAGCGAGTCTTGTTTTTCAGCCTGGTATCTCAGCTGCCTGTGGTGTTGGCCCAAGAAAAGGAACTGCACAAAAAGTGCGGCCAATATGATTCAGAAAGAGCTGGATTTGAATCCAAAGCTGACAAAGCATTCTTTACAACGTTTTGAACAAAAAGTTTCTGGAAATATTCAGCTAAAACTGCGAAAAATACCTGCCTATTGCTGCAGCTGACTTGTTAAAGAAATATGAAAATATCGAGAGCTATATTTAATTCGTACTGGACATTTTGTGTAAAGGGCAAATTCTTTGAAAGGAGACAATAAAATTTGAAAAGATCTTTATTGCACATCCACTGGTTGCATTGTTGTATTTTATTATTTATGTATAATGGCGTGATAATATTCGTTGTAATTCATCTAGGCAACAAGTATCCGCGGTTTCTATGCGGCAAATGAAGTTCATTACAATTAACATTTAAAATGTCATGAATTATTGGTGGCTAGTTGGCTATGAAATGCACATTGTTCCAATTAACATGGAATTTACAATGATACTTGTGGAGGATGATCGCCAGCTCCTAAATCAGCTTTAGGGACAAAAAATGGAATCAAATTATGATCAACTAATGAATTAGTAGATGGAATATTTTGTGCGGGTTTTTTTTTTTTGGTTATAATGACAACACAGTTCGTCGCTGTATAACATTACCAAACGTAATTAAATTGCTATCCACCACATGTATTTACTATTGGGAACAATGGCAGAATGCCGCTGTGTCTGGTTTGGTAGAGAGTGGTTCAGTAATCTGGTGGTCATCTGTTGCCCTGTTTGAAAAAATCCAGATTATCCAGCCAGGTTCAAGCCATTTTTATCGTATTGGAGAAGAGGGGATAGAGGGTTTTAACTTCTTCTTTAATCTGTCCAAAAATAACAAAAACGCTGATGTTTTCAAAAAAAATTGAAAAAAATTGTATTCCCAAATATTCAGATGTACCAGACTTAAGACTTTAGCAAATGTAGTAACTTTGCATAAGATTTGCGAACATTGTAAAATGTAAATGCTCTGGCAACTCGGATAATAAATCACCTTACCCGTAGTAAAAATCAGAAAGGAAAACAATAATTTCCCTTAAATGGGAAAAGGTGATGAAGAGGAAATTATGTGGGTTGATTTATAACGTTATCTAGATCAACATCGTTTCGCTGATAACACAGAACTAATTTGGCATCAGTTTGCTATCAGATTAAGAATCGTGGCATATGGCGGTCACTTAATAATTCAGCTATTCTTTTGTAGGCAGTTCGCTTTTGGCAAGTAATTTAGTTAAATTATTGCGTGTACCTGTTGCAAAAAATATTAATTATTCAAAAAATAAAAGTGATGAAAATACAACCAAGGCATTCAATATTCAACACGATGTGATGGATTAGAAGCAATTCATAAAAAATTAAATCTTTCAATATTTCTATTTAGCACAGTTGTGTTTTTCTAGCTATGCTGAAGTAATTGAAAGTGTTCATCTCTGAGATATTCCTTGACTTTAAACAACATGTAGTTTTAGAAATAGCTTAGAATACTAAACCACGAATTCAACCACAAGAACAAAATTTTCATCAGACCATACAAAACGAGAAACATAAAATGTAGGTATTTTGTTATTTTGGTAACACAATGCCGTTTAAAAAATAACTGTGCTAAAGGCCAGTGACTTTCTTGTTTGAAACATAATTATTTAAAATGCATTTGGCATCACGAGTACTTGCGCTAAAAGTAATATTTTGTTCATTGGAATTGTTTTCGGCAGTTTTATACGGTAAATAGTTTTGAATAGATGTAGGCCCTAACCACCAAGTTCATTTGAAGTGAATTAATTTTGTAATTATTGACGATGAAAACGTTTGAAAATCCTTGTTATATTAATCATTTGAGCGACAAATGATAGCTGTTCAGTGCACATTTGACTGCTCGGTTGTGTAATTATGACATTATGCATGATTATAGCAAAACTGCAAAGTGGTGTGCAGTTGGGAATTAATCGTCACTAAACACTATGTGATATTTTAAAAATGGAATTGCTCGTTTCCCCTGGAGGAAATTGATGGATTTTGGATTAAATAGTCTGTCAGGTAGAGACAGAGAATAATTATCGTGTTGTGTTTGTCCACAGTTATACTCATTGATTAAAAACCCTTCATATTTGTTCAGCTACGTACTCAATAATGAAATGTAATGGGTCCTGTGTACATACTTTTTGGCTCATTGACAGAAGCTCTCAAAGAAGCCAATGTAGTTTGCAGACAAACGTCTGTGGGTGTGTCAGTGTCATTTATTTTATTGGAACAAAACATCAGAAAGTTTTGTAATTGAGGGCAAACCCACCACATAATGTCCCCCAGAAGTACAACACACATTCAGAAAGTCATGAATTTCTGTGATACTTTCTGTCAGGGATCAAAAAGGTGAAATTGGAACCCAAATGTAAAAAGTTTGATGGACCCTTTTTGAGCCCAGATGCAATGGACCAGTTCTGAAATAAGCTTAGAATAAGGCACTTAGTTCAATGAATGAGCTTGCATGAATTATTAATTCACTAATGTAGGACACAGGGAAATTATGTACGTACAGGCCTGTGAATTTATTTATTCAATGCACTGGGACTTACATTACAATTGATTCGAAATGTAATGATTTTTTCCAACCCATTTTTCTGTGTCTATTGAAATAATGGTGAGTAGTAATTTGTATGCGAAGTCAACAGACGGTTATCGAGTGTACGACATCAATACACCAGGAATTGCCGGGTAAAGCTGGGTCTCTTGTCATCTGCACCGAAATCCATCTGTTCGAATCATGGATCAGGGAGGAGCATTTATTTGGTATTTGAAACTTTGTGCCCACGTGTTCAACAAGTTATTGTAATCCATCCTGGCTACCTGGTTAATAACGGGGAATTGTGCATTTTAATTACTTATTAGTATACTATATACACATGGTTCGTTCTCTACTATGGCAGGCAATTATGGTAAATGTAAATAAAGGTTTCTATAAATTGGGCACTGCTTTTTTTAGCCGAGTAGTCCTTCCGCGCTGGCGAACGTTACCTAAATTCTTGCAAAGATAAGTAGACGTAAATGAATATAACCAGTCTTATCCAAAATCAGGCCGAAGTTCAAAGTTCTGTGGTTCCTAGAATTAAATACACAACAGATTTTCAAAACTGTCAATTTTAATTGTTTGATTGTAACCAACCGCCAGAATCTCCGAATGGAATCCGAGGCAATAGTGCGTGTGTGGGTCCGTCTTCAAGTTTCGCAGAATTGCCACAATTAACCTTGATATTGTACATTGTACCACCGTACTAAATGCAAATCATTCACAATAATACCGTTTGAGTCTTGCTTAATCGGTTGCCAAAACCATAAAAAAGTTTTCCGCGTCACTTTGTGGTTCGTAAACTGAACGTTGTGCAGGTAGTAGCCAAGTTTATTTTCGGTTAATACGGTGAAAAGTCGAAGAGATAATGCGAGTGCACGGAATAACTCGTGGATATTGAGATTTTATTTATCTGATAATTGAGATGGGGTCATATTTCTCTTAAAATAAATCCAGTTCTGTTCGTGCTACTGGGCTTCCAACTTTATTACACTTAATTAAATTGGTTCCAGAAAAGGAAAATGAAGACTCGTCAGGTGTGAAGAGGACGTGTTGCAAACAGTTTATATAATTGGAATAATTAACTGGTATCACACAACATTGGTCAAACGGGACGTTACGAGCACAGAATAATTGTCCGAAACTGATAGACTCGGGTCATCTTCACACATACGGCTAAAACCTGCCCCAGCTTGCACAACCACACTACATTGACATTTTTCAGTTTGAATGAGCGTTTCTTTTGTAAAAAGACTTGAGATACAACGGGAACATAGCCTTGTCGGAACAGGCTTTCTTGTTAGCAAAACCGATGATGCGTGAAACTCCATTCTTTGTGTACGAGCACCATGGCAATGGGAGCGCGGAGTGTGTAGTACCGATTAATGGTCTGCGTACGAATTAGAAAAAAATGCCCTTTGTAGTTCGAGCAGAACTCTGTCCTTTCAAGGAGTGTACATAAATGTCGGGCCACCTATCAATTATTAATTTGAAGCCTTTTGATTGAAGGCTCTGTCAGGAAGAGCAATGGGAGGACTGACGCGGTCGTGTAAATTATTAATTGTGTACAAGCAAGGGTATCGCTATAGCGGGCAACAGGTCGATACGGAAATTGTCAGCAAATATCGTGTCTTTGTAACGGCTCGAAAAGACCCAATTAAATTCCTTTGATTTTCTACTCAGTAAAGGCACAATAGCCGCGCCGTATCCTATCTATATTTATACATTTGAATGTGCTCAATGATTTGATTGATTTTCTTTATGCTGATTCACTCCAACAAAAAAAAACCATGCAAGCTGTCTGCAGCGTAGCCCATATTGGGTCAACAAGTGGTTGATTCCCTCCCTATCCCATAAATTGCTAATGGTCCATAAAATGAGAGATCCGAGCAAAAACTGACGACGAGGAGAATCTGCCTCTCAGAGGCCACACATTGACGATCCATACTGTACACAGGTTACGATAGAGAGATAAAATCGAGCGTGTGGCGTGTTTCCGCTTCGGTTCGTGGCTATTCACTGTGTGTGTAATCCACACACCCACACTCACGCACACATTCACTCATACATCATATGTTCTGTACAATCGGTGCGCATAGCATATAACATAGCATAACGACGTAACAGGCCTCCTCTTCCTCGCAACATAGCATTTTTATCTGTACTACACTATCAACAGCCTTCGTCGGTTCGTTTCGTTCGTTCTTCAACTTCGTACACAATACAATTGAAGCAGAGCCACCAGAGACAGACAGTCAGTCAGAGAGAGAGCCAGCGAAGCGTTGTGCCAGCCGCACACAACACATACAATATTCACATATTCTGTGCAATCATCATCATCATCATAGTACAGACAAGAGAGAGAGAGAAATATCATATGTACACATGTTCGACATCGGCCATATTAGCTGTTGAAACCGAAATCATTTATTTGCTTTGCATATCCATGTGTAGGCTGCATATTTGATATTTTGGAATATATTGGCTGTTTTTTGTGAGTGATCATACATACATACATACTTCATGCGGTGGTGTAGTGCTGTACGGTTGTGTGGTGGTATATTGTAAATGCTCTCTCGGTGTTGTGTCAGTCAGTGGGAGTAAAGACTTGTATGTGGTTGTGTAGACGTTTATTGCAAAGATATTCGTCTCTCGTGTGTATTCTGCTGTAACGTACAGTATTAGACAATTACGTCGTCTTTTACGTCTTTCATCGCTCGACGAGCAGAGATCCTGCAGAGAAACGGTGACATTTATTCGCTTGTGACACGTGGATATTCTCGTACTGTGTTAATTGTGAACTGAAGACACGTTGATAGATTTCTAGTGCGTAGAACATTCATCTTCATTATCATCGTCCGTCCGTCCTTCGTCAGTCAGTCAAGTCAGCCAGTCAGTCGCTAATTACAGACAGACAAACGGACAGATAGAGGCAGTGTCAAATATATTGTGTTATTTATTCCCGTTTCATTCAGGAGGCTGAGGCCCACGACACACACACGGACAAGATGATTACAGACGACACAGTAAGTTCAGTCTTACCTAATTAGCACTATTTTCTTTTTCAAACTGGTCTTATTTCTTCAGATTGACAGTTATTTTTCTTCCTTTTGCATTCATGCTACTGCATTTTTCTGGCTCTTTTAGCTGGCTGTGACTTTGCCGCATTTTGTGTTGATTGTGTCATCAGTCCGTTCGTCTGTATACCTGTCTGTCTGTCAATTTTTCATCGTTTCTTACTGACTGAGTGTCTGTAATATTTCTGCTGTTTGACTTTTTCGCTCACGTTCCCGTAACTTCCTTCCTGCCTGGCTGAAGAGCTGTCTGGCTGGAAAAACAGACGATTCGTTTTTTTGCTTGTGTTTCATTCATTCAATAAGTGTTTAGGGATAATGGTATTGCATTACGTTTACAGCTGTAAGCCTTGCGGTATTTCGGTCCAAATAATTAAGATATCTTTCTCTCATTTGTTGGTTGAATCCGTCTCTGGTTATTTGTCCCTTTCCTACGTGCTTCCATCTCTTATTCATAGATTCATTCATTCGCTCATTTTTGCTTGCCCTACATTTTAGCCGTGTGTTCTCAGGATGGGTGTCATGTCAACGAGTTTTTTATGTGTCCTACTTTCCTCCGAACTTGTTTGTCGTCATCTTTGAGACTTTTTCGTGTTAAATTAAATCAAAGTGTTTTTGGTTCAAGCTGAACATGTTTTCACAAACTTTAGAATATTCTGGTGTGGTTCTTTGAAGCAAATGTTTTGGCTCCCCATACTCGATTCTTGTACTTGTTGCTTTGAAATAAATACTTGTTGGCATATCTTACCCCACTCCCTTTCGTTGAATGAAGGACTGACTGCTTAGCATGAAATATTTGATCTATTACGCTTTTACGTGTTACAATTGTCAGTGGGTTTGAAACTTTTATTGACGTGGTAGAACTTTTTGACTAGTGTCTCTTCGGGTTATTTTTTTGTAGCAGAGAATGATTAACGCATACTAGTTTCATATACATTAAAGGTAGTGTTAAGTTAATGATAGTCTTAGTTTTTTTCCTGGTTGTGCTTGTTTTTTCGTGGGTTCGAATACTAAAGCGTTTGGTGTGCTCAATTGTACCAATCCTGTTCGGGATCACTCCCTTTCCAGTTTCCACAATTTGGTGTAACGGGCCGGGCCAACTTTAAAAAAGAAAAACGTACCTTTCAGTGAACCTTTCACTACAGGGAGGCTTAATGCAGGAAGTGAATTGTTTCTATCGAATTTCCCCTTAAATTGCTATTTTTACCGACCGCGTACGTAGTACGAGAGGAGGTAATAGTTTCACAGCTGTTTGTCAGTCCACGGGGGGGGGGGTACTCAATCCCAGCTGGGGGGGGGGTTACTCAGTCCAGCCGGGGG
>JBCAUG010611252.1:0-14222 GCA_038406175.1 Haplosyllis leylae | reverse complement strand
CCCCACCCCCGCCGCCAACCCACCAGACATAGAGAATTTGAGTTTTAGGCAGATTTGGAATGCGCGGGACCATCTTGAGCCCCAGTCCTGGGCGCCTAGTTTATTTATGCTCCAAACCCCGTGGACCACCATACAAACAGCAGTGTTCGTCTTTGGAATAATTGGAATGACCTTCCTGCATGATTAAGATTATGCCCGATGACATCGCAAGATCAAAGGGATCCCCCCCCCAAAAAAAGGCATGGCTGAGATTTAAAGGGCATTAAACAAAACATCCATTGTTTCCTTATTTGGGCATGCATTGTTTACCTCGTTACTGTGGTGAATGGTCATTTAAATCTTAGCTAGGACCATTGGGATGATATTCTTTACAGTCTGACACTATACTCTAATTTTGATTTAAGAAAGAAATTTTTAAAAATAAGATAACGGTCTTTCTCATTTCCATAGTTTGCCACACTTAAGTTCTTCATAAATAAATCTCGTACAAATTTAAATAATTTTGTTGACTGAATTTTTACAATTTCACTTCAAATTGAAGACCACTTTCTGCAATCTAAAACTGTAAAATTGATTGAAACAGTCGGAAAAAGACTGATTGATCACCTGTAATTACATGAATTAACGCTGGTACGTGGATTTGTATATCACGTATCTTTACCAGGATGGTAAAACATGAATGGCATCGAGACTGTAATACAGCTTAACAGCCTCCCGTTGACAAGGCAATACCGACCACGGCCACCATCCATACCATGCTAGACCAGGCCTGGATGGTGAGGGGGCAGGGGCAGAGTCACCTGGTGAGGAATAGAGGAAGTTCACAAAAAATAAATAAATTGATACAATGAGGTTCATACATGTTGACGTCAATTTTCACATCACATATGATGATGGTGACCAAAAACATTCAAGATATCCACTGAAAGTATTTTTGACCAATTTTGATAAATTTCATATGTGATGTGAAAATTGATGTCAATATCTGTGAACCTCATTGTGTCAATTTATTGTTTTTGTGAACCTCCTCCATAGTCCAGATGCTTGACGTTTTGACAATTTCACATCTTTTTGACATTTTGACACTGACTTTAACTTAAACCACCTCAGCCTGTCACAGGGCTATTTTTGAAAAGACTGTTAGACTGCTAGACTGTTAAGTGCTGGTCTTTTGAATGTCCAAACTATTAGCAGACTTCTACAGTATTTGGAATGTTTAGCTAGAGATTGGCTCAAAGGTGTAAAAAGATTCTCCAGAAACACTTCTTTTTGTTTTTGAATTTTTAACTGCTATCTGAGTCATGGCTAAGTAATTTTCAATATTGGCAGGTTGGTGGACAAGCACCCATTTAGGGCATGAAAGTTTGATGATAGGAGTTCAATGTCAATTGGTGATTTGTAGAGGACACATTAGAGTACCCAAGGGCACATTTTAATTAAATTCAAGGAAATATGGTTTGTGAATGATCATTTTCTCCTATATTTTCTTTGCAATGGAAGCTATCAGAGTATCCACACTGAAGCAAATTGGCAGTCTGGAAATAGTTCACCAGTTGAGACTAATCTTGTGCAATGTAATTGAGAGGTCCATGGTAAAATTTTTAACTTTGTCATCATTTAAGGCCAGATTTAAAAGTGTTACAAATGGGTTGGGGGGACAAAATTTATATAAGAGGTCAAGCTAAACATGGTCTAAGGGGTCCGATATGAGAACAAGAATTCTCTGGGGGCTGCCGGGAGCCAGTTTCTTGTACTATTTTTGCCTGAACGTTATAATGCTGTAGGGGGAGGGGGGTAATCAATTTGAGTTGAAATAGTAACTCACAACATTTAGGGATGTTTCGTTTACATTTTAGCCAATACATAGTATTTCATGGATCCTTCCCATCCTCTGGGATATATATGTAATTGTTAAAGAACGAGTTGTGGGTCTTTATTTGATTTGAAGATTGTTGAGTCGAAGACAAGACAATCTTTAAATCAAATAAAGACTTTCATGGAGTTTCTTTAACAATTTTCAAAACTTTTTGCACTAGAAATCTATTAATGGAGGTGGATATTAATTTTGATAATTTTGCATGAGGAATTGCATTGTTGTCAGTATTGGTGGCATGTGATGAGTGTTTTTTATGCTTCAGTGGGTTTGTAATTTTGACGAGGGATGAGTTGAGGCACAATTGGACTTAGGTGGACGTAATTTCAGGGACAATACTATGGAAATTTCCTAGTGGAATTATTAAAATTAGGTATTGTTTGCTGTAGTTTGGTGGGATTTTTGAATCAGTTTAGATTTAGTTTGTAGAGTGAACAGACATGTTGTGTGTGGTATAGGAGTAAATGTGTATCAGTTTCAAGTTTAATAATGGAAAATTTTTCATTGGAAGATGATGATATGGGATTATTTATTATTCCAACTGGTAATGGAGAGGAGTACGAGAGTTTAGCAAGTGTGGTGGAAGATGATTTTGACTTTCAATCATCACGAGTTATTCGTGATGACAGGGGAGAGGTGGGGAGAATGGATTATTCTGACATTTCGGATGTTGAACATACAAGTGTTTCAGCTGACAATCAAGGGAATTTTGAGTGAGTAGAAGTTTAAAATTAGATTTTTTTGGTGAATGTCAGTATTGTGGCATAAGTATGTAATTGGTAGATAGTTAATTAAGCATTGGTGTTATTTTTTTAGTGTGACTTTGGGGATGGAAGAAGGTGGAGGTAGCAACAAAAGTTCAGTTACGAGAGGAATTTCTAGGGTTTTTGGGTGAAATTTTTTGCTTTTTTTTTGAATGATATATTGTTATTTGTTATTGGTTGTTTTTTTTTTGGTTTGATTGCTATTGTTATTAGGTTGAAGTCTAGAAAATTGAGTGTACAGAAGAGCCCAAATGTGAACTACAAAACTGTGAGTAGAAAAAGAAGTTTCAAGTTTCTCTCGGCAGAACGGATAAATGAACTGAAAAAAATTAAGCTTAAAAGAAGGTCTGAAGCAAAAATGAAATGGGCAGTAAGTGCCTATAATGAGTGGAGATCAGCTAGGTTGCAGGATGGTCAGTTTGATAAAGAAATTGAGGATAGTGATCTTAATGATTTGACGAGAATTTCGAAAGAGAAGTTTGAGTTTAGTATGTGTAGATTTGTTCCAGAAGTGACAAAAAGCAAAGGTGAAGGTCCCTATCTGGGGAAAACTTTATGTCAGCTAGTGGTCCCAATACAGAAGTACTTGCAGATAAACAAGATTAATTGGAAACTTATTCATGGGGGGACTTTCAGGATTTACGAGTAGTATTGGATAATGTAATGAAGGAGCATTGTGCTGATAATGTTGGTAATACAAAGAAACAAGCTGACTTGATAAGTTATGAATTTGAAGAGAAAATGTGGCAGAAAGGGATACTGGGGGAAGATAACCGGGACAAACTAAGGTCCACAGTTTTATTTCTTCTTGGCATAAATTTAGCTCTTCGAGCTGTTGATGAGCATTACTATTTGCATAGAGATATACCAGAGAAAGGTTCACAATTTTCATTTCAGAGTGACTCAAAGGGTGTCAAATGTCTTGTATTTCGTGAAGATTAATGTACAAAAACTCATGATGGGGGGATAGGTCAAATGAGGAAGGAAGAAAAATTGTGTGGATCTACCCAAGCAGAAATATAAACAGATGCCCTGTGCATTCAGTAGGGAAATACATTGGTTTATGTCCTAAAAACTATGTGAAGAAACCAAATTTTTATTTGCAAAGTAAGAAGAATTACACTCCAAAGCAATGCTATGGGAGAGAAGTTGTAGGAGCAAACAAAATTAAGGAGATTGTAAAGGAATTATTGAGTGCAGCCGAAATTGATGGTTACTTTACCAATCACAGTTTGCATAGGAGTGCAGGGGTCTAGATTATTCCAGGCAGGAATTGAAAGAAAGTTAGTGAAGGAAATAACTGGGCATCGATCAGATGCAGTGGACTGTTATCAAATTACTTCAGAAGGTCAATGAGCACATTGTAGTTGTATTTTGCAAGGTGCCATAGATGAGAAATTATGTTGTGACAGTGATAAAAGTAAAGCCAAAGAAGGGAAATCCTCTGTCACATCGGTAACATCGAACAACAGTGAGTGTACTTGTAAGTGTGCAAATCATTCAAATGCCAACAAATTTGTTGGTGAAGTTGTAAATGAGATAGTCAATAAGAATATGAAGATGAGAAAAACTGTTATTAAACTTGAAATTGAAATTGTGAATGAGTAAAGTTGAAGTAAAGTGACGGTAACCATGGAAATGTAAGCAAAAAATTGGTTTGAAGTGATGTTTGGTTGTTGTGTATGTGTAGTTTATGTGTGGTCATTAACAATAAAAAATGTCAAAATTTACTTAAATAGTTGCTATTGTCCTTATAACCCATTGTACAGATGAATAGAATAGTTAATAACTTCCTAACTTAAATTATTAGATGGTAATATACGCGTCCATCAATAGGAAACACGCGCAAAAAGTTTTTAATGTCCATGTTAATTAGGTGAGTCTTCCAAATGTTTAAATGCTAATTTCTCATGTACATGATCATGCACATGTGTAACAATTCAGTTTGACTACTTGCAAGTTGAATAGGAGGCTGAAAGCTTTACTGAAGACTTGTTACAGGTCACTCTGTGTAGGAAAAATATTCAGATTAATTATTGTTAGGAATTGTAGGGGTTCGAAATTTCAAAGTGGGAGATGGCCACCGCACCATGATGGACAGCAACATAGGGTTTTTTTTTCAAATTTTGGAAAGAAGGAGGTAACATCATGTGTGCATGTGAATAACAGATTTCACATATGCACATAACAATTTTCATGCATGCATGCATGACCTGTGTGCATACATTAATTATTATTTGATCAGTATTGAGCCCTTCTCAGTGACTGAATATATTGAGTGAATGATAGAAGTATTCAAATGAATTGTTTATTATTTGTCACATGTAATAAAGTCAACAGTTTCGACCATGGAAAAAGTTCACAGTCACTTTTTTTTTTGCACAGGAAAGTCCCATTGAGAATTTACTGAACAAGAAAATCGAATAATAGTACCTTCAACAAAATAAACTTTTGGGTCGATCAGGCGCGGATCCAGGATGGACGCCATCTCTCCGGAGCGCCAACATATATTTTGGAAAGATTATTCGAAAAACCGCATGAACATTAGAAAATTTTGTTCCGTTGGGGGGAGGGCGGACGGGGCGCCCCTAGATCCGCCACCATTTTGAACATCGGCGATATCGTTGTTCATAGTTCCAGTATCGCAACTAAAGGGACGAAAATTGGACCGGTTCACTGAATCATAGGTACCATTTCCAGCCAACAGAACTTTGTAAAAAGTTTTGAAAGACATCAATCTGAACAAATGTGATTCAAGGCACCAGCTTAAAACCATTTGGTAAGTAAAAAATTCTATAATTGTCAACTGAACTGTGCAAGGATACAGTGACACTAGGTTATCAAGTATTGGGCGATAATCAAAGTTTTGTTAGTCTAGATCTAGTTAAATTAATGTTGGGTCTTGCCTTTTTCGCCAGACGATTAATACTCTAAATAGAGTTTATAGGTGTTGTCAGACTACTGGGCCCCTTTGCCTGTCGGCCCCGCGGCAGGACTGGACACTCCAATCCATATGGGAAACTGGTGACCAGTAGCAGCCCCTATCATGTGGTCTGCTATTCCTTCAGCGTTTCCTGATATCACTGTCCTTGCTGCTTCCCCTGGACATGAGTAGTATGGAGAAAAGTACAAGAACTTGGCCTGCAAGTACTTTACAACAATGATGATAAAACTCACAGACTTCTGTTGTTTCCATATCATCCAGCAGAACATATCAATGTTGTATTTACTGCTCTTATAAGGAAAGCACCAACAATACCATTTCAACAACTTACAGATTGTATTTCAAGTACTTGGATCAACAGCAGCATTTGGCCAATCCCATCATGGTCTCATGGTCTGTATATGGGAGGTACACTCAAACCAAAAGTGATGTAGAAGGATGGCATTTCCAAAAGAATGCAAAGGCAAAGAAAGGGCAACTCTCATACATGCTAATCCAACTGTTATATGAAGAATCATAGTCAGTTATACACAGATTCATTTGGTTAGAGAATAAGCTGAGTCATCAAATATGAAGTAAATATTGCAGAGCACAACAGGCTGTCTTTGATAAATGGCATGACTATATCATGGGAAATAAAAATGCTGACCAGTTGTTGAAATCCTGTTCAAAATGTGTATGCTCCCAAGTAAAAGTTAATATGAGCTATTAGTAGTAGATATTCTAAGTAAATTGTGTGGCAATTATGTGAATTATGTTAAATAAACTTTAACAAATATTTTACAATTTTCTTTTATTTATTTACTTAATTTTTGTCACCACTAACCAGCTCCAACTTCCCATGCAGTGACAGAAGCAGTGGCAGTACAGGCTCCTGGGGCTGAGTGTCAAGTGTCTCAATGAAGCAAAATAGCACAGGGGCCAAATTCCATGCACCCCATTTACAGGCAACTTGCCCACAAGGTAAGTCAGCCAAAGACAACTTACAAGAATATGTAACCAAATGTAAGATTAAATTTATTCACAAATCCAAATGCCTTGAAAATGAACAAATACCAGCCAAACTACTAACTATCACATGGAGCATTTATTACACTTTAAAATACATGAGAAAAACATTGTTCCTGAACCTGTGGCCTTTGCTGCTTACATGGATGTCTTAAGTTTTTCCAACAGGCACTTTCACAGAATATACTGTTGCTGTTAATTCCCTATATTTTGTAAATAATTTGTTTTGTTTTTAAAAAATCCCAAAATGTAGCCAAAACAATAGCACAGTTTCAAATTTCTTTGATGAATTTGGAGCCAGGAGTTCCTAAATGTACAGCACAACATGTGAACATTTGATTCAGAATTTAAATGTGATCCAAACTGAGTGAGATTTAAAGTTCATTGAAGTAGAACATTAAGTGTTGTTGCGCTGAAAAAAGTGTATGATAAAGGGTACGATACATAATAATTAGATACCAGTGACTCATTACAATGAGAAATGTGTCAGTTAAACTCATATATGTGAAGTGACATGTCGCACAGAGTCAATTTATAAGTATATTTGGGTGACTTTCCATGGGTGACTTGCCGTGTGCGCGAGTTGCCTGCAGACCCTAAACAGAAGGGATAAATAAAAAGATTTAATTTAGTATCCTTAGTTATTCTCTAACAAAAGGTACTGGACTAATCTTTGCATAGGAACTTAAATTCATCAGCAAGGCAACCTGACACTCTGTGCGTTTCACAAAACGCCGAGATCAGGCGAGGGAGTCTTTTTGTGAAACGCACTTGATGCTCATGCCAATAACTAAAGCGGAAATGGGTGGACGCATAAAATCAGTGGGAAACAGATATGCCTCCTGGAATTGACTGTTGTGAATATAGTTTATCACTACTGTAATCATTTTTATTCGTATACATTTTGAGATTTTTTTTTAACAGGCTAAAGTCACAAATGGAAGAGTCAACGAGAGATGGTAGTCAGTGTCGAGGTTACCCTATGGACCAGTCTGGCAGTGAAACAAATCAGGGTGAATTTAAGGATGGAATAACTGAAACTGACCCCAGAACTGTAGACCTGTCAGACAGCAAAGAAAAAACCTCGAGTCGTAAGTCTAATAATCGGATGTGTTTAACAAGTATGTTACAAAATGAAATATTACTAGAGAACGAGTTTTGTTTGCTGATTTTGGTCTTCCTTTGGGGGCATACGTGGTATGTTTATTTTGCCTTTCTTATTTAGAACAAGAACTCTACACAGCCAATCAAGGATGTGAAATGACAACAAGAAGAAAGTTGAACTGCAATCTTTGTGCAAATATTTTTACGACCATGTTTGGTTTAAATGCACATATGAAAACACATCCCGAAGTCGTCTTTTTTGTGCTGCAATTGCTTGATGGTGGGACGGCTGATAGGGAAGGAATTGCAGAGGAGGCAGAACAGGTTGGAAAAAATCTTATCAGCTATATGGGACACCTAGTTTGTTGTGGATAAGATTTAGAATTCTGAATTTTCCTTGCAGGATGATGATAGTGCAGAGGCTAGTCAGATTATTGTAGAATCAACCACAGAAACTAGAAAAGGTAAAATATTTTTAAAAAAAATCAATCAAAGGTAGATTTTCAAAAAACTTAAATCGAAAATGTATTGAATGAAAATAAGTAACGCTTGATTTGTTTTTAGATACTAGAAAATCTCTAAGAAGAAAGCCCAGGGAGAAGGTGATTTTTTGTTATTGCATGCAAAGTTCCCTAATGTTTGTCTTCTTCTAAATATCCATATCATTAAGGAACTGTACACAGTCCATGCGTTATTCTTCAAACTAATATACTGTAGAAATTGAAAAGTGAGCAAGATAATGAAGACAATATCACAAAGGAAAAAGCTCTTCCGAGGAAACGTCGTACAAGGGGTCGGCCTCCCAAAGCGAAAAAACCATCTAGGATCGTAGAACAAAACTCGAGATCGTTAATTCCACCCAAAAAGCAAGATTACAATGGAAAAATAAAGAGTGAACCTGGTATCAGTAGCCAAGGTACATACTAAACATCTCGACTGTTGTACACCGTTTCTTTTTTCTTCAATGTATTTAAGCTGGGTGAAAAGACCTTCCCATCGTTCCTTATAATTAATAGAATGGTTAACACATGCAGTTATTTTTGTTTTCCAATTTGTACAGAGAGTGAAAGGAAGATTGCAACATCGGATCAACGTGATAAAGGATATAACTGTAAAGTTTGTAACAAAAGTTTTAACAGCTTAAGTGGTCGTTATCTGCACGAAAAGAAGCACACTGGAAAATATAAGTCAGTATAAAATTCTTCATACCTGCAATTTACATTGTGATAATTCTAAGTTATTTAAAGCGAAGACATTTGTGAAGACATTAAATTTCTTTCCCTGCTTTCGTTATTATTTTACTTTGTGGTAGAGAGGATTTGTAATATAAACTTAGTTTTATTAGTTCACTCTTCAATTTTTTTTTTTACTGTTTGTCTTTACAGACTAAAATGCGAGAAATGTGGAAAAGGCTTTAACTCTAATCACCATTTGGAGCAGCATATGAATGCACATAATCGAATAAAGCCATTTGCATGCTCAAAATGCACCAAGAAGTTTGCCTCGAAACAAAAATGGAAATTGCATGAAAACAAATGTGATCCTAATCAACCGAAACCAGTACCTCAATACATGCAGGTACGGGACTCTGTTTCTTACTACCATTATGACACCCTAACATGCATGCTCGTTTTGTGTTGCTGCAGTACTCGTGGATACTTGAAAGTTTGTAAATTATTCCGCAGGCACCAGAACAAAACCCTTGTAATTACTGCGGAAAAATATTTCTGAGGCCGGACAGTTTAAAAAGTCATATTGCTGTCCAACATACAGAAGGGGGCAAGACTCGATTTAAATGCGATCAATGCGGCCGAAGATTTTCCCAGAAAGGTGCACTCAAAGTTCATCAAAACAATCCCAAAGCATGTCTTCGAGATATTTTAACTGATCGCGCCCCTGGTGTACCCTTTGTCGACGAATTACTCCCAGGGACTGACAGCAAAACGGATTTAGCCAACTGTTTGCTTGGTGAAGACGGTAGTTTGATGGAGAAACCACACAAATGCGATGAGTGTGGAACAGCATGTGCCACGGTCGATGGTCTAGAAATGCACAAACGAAAACACACAGGTATGTCAAAAATGCTGCTGTAGTCAACATGGTACACAAATAGAAACAAAAGTAAATGATTTAAAACTATTTGATAAATATCGTCTGTGATGATTTGAAGGAGAGACGGAGTGACCGAAACAGTCTAGTTAGCGCACTGTCACCACCCAAATTTATGTCTAAATATTTACCGACCACGTACGTAATACCATGGCGGGGGGGGGGGGGTTAAGGTATTTCCTGTCCTAGTCCTGCACGGGGGGGGTTACCCTGACCATGTGACCCTGGCCCCCCCCACCTCCTTAGGTCTGTTTGGTGTAGGGGAGAGGGGATATCCTGACTAGATGACCCTACCTCCCCCCCCCGGCTAGGTCTGGTCTAGCATGGTAAGGATGGGAGACCGTGGTCGAAATTGCCTCGTAATGTTAATGGGAGGCTGTCATGTTTAAGATTTAATTCTGCCCACTTTGTTTGGCCCAAAATGATGCTCAGTTTGATTGATGACACGTTTATTTCTTCGTTAGATAATTATCCATTTCGATGTGAAGATTGTGGTAAAGGATTCAATAGCAATGTGACATTGGAAGGCCATTTGAACAAACACAGAGGTACTCAATGTGAACCATTTTGTTCCCGGTTTAAATTTTCAAATTTTCTGAACTAGATTTTTTCACAATGTATGAATCGTGTCATTTCAGGGATCAAACCACATGTTTGTGTCAAATGCAACAAAGGCTTCTATCATGTGTCAAATCTACAAAGACATTTTCGGTATTGTGATCCGGAAAAACAGGGAGAAAAGGCTAAAAAAGTACGAACTTGTTGCAGTTTAAGACCCGCACACCTCATTAATATCAATAACTGGGTCCGATAAGCATAAATATAGGAGCTCAAGGTTCATCACTACTGGGCAGAAAAGCACCGAGAAAACTTGTGGTTGGGGAGGCGATGTGTATTTTGATTAGTGTTAGAAAGGTTAGGGACAGGCAGAATTTGAAATATTTAAAGTATCGTTGCAGAACATTCAATTCCACTGAAAAGTTCCGTTTTATACTTCATTCAGAAAATGGAAGAGAGGGAGCATATCTGTGCATTTTGTGGAAAATTGTTGCAAACCACTGGTGGATTACTCCTGCACATGAACAAGCACACTGGACAATTCCCGTTCAAATGCAGCATATGTGAGAAAGGTTACAATAGTAACATGCTACTGAAAGCGCACATGGATTCACACATGAACGTTAAAGTGAGTATATTTCCCCTCAAATTGTCCCTTCTCTGTATGTACACTGGTTGTAAGTGGGACCAAGTCAGGGTTGCCACAGGGAAAACTAAAAACTTTCTCCAGGTCAGGGTATTTTTAACAAATGTGTGGGAATTTTGGACATTTCACCCATGTCAGGCAATTGTCGGAATTTTGTCACAATTTATTGTTTTAGTCGCGCCGCCTCACCAGCTAAGTGCACTGTGGTATCTGTATGGTGATTTGGTTGCTTGCTTGGCTGTTAACTCACACACATAATTTTGAAAATTTCATCAGATCTCAAAAATCCAAAATGAGAACATGTTTCACACCATTCTGAGCAACTCCGATTTTTTGACCCTGGAAAATTTTTAAAACATTTTTAAATGCATTTTCAGAGATTCTGTCTATATCTGTCTCTCTCTCTGTAGCTAACTATCAATTTCACTAGCTAGATATCTTTCTTTAGCGAGCTGTCTAACTACCTATCTAGCTGGCTACCTAACCATTTGCAAGTACATATATATTGAGCTGAAAAATGATACGAAGTTCAAACTCAAGTGCGGTGCGACACAATGCTACTTAACATTCTTGTTTAAAGATTATTTAGCTTTCTTTTACATGTGTACTTTTTCAATTCCAAACTTTTTTTTGCCTCGCTTCCTCAGCATATATTCCCACCATACTTTGTTCAAATCCTTTATTACTTGCACAATTTCATATATGTGTATTTTTTTTCATTGATTGCGTTAGGGTAAATATGTTCAGTATTGATATTATTTTTGGATTGTGTGTGTGCGTGTGACAGGATGCCATCTGACAATCTTTACCCAAAGTAATATCACTCCACACTATATCAGCAAATTTCAGCTAATCAGGGCTGGTTCTCACCTTATCAAAACCTCTTGATTCACACTTAAATATAAGCACTAAAAACATGCAGATGGAAATTAGTTGTAATTCTTAGTTTTGCTACAAGTTCTATTTGTGATATCATTCAAGTCATTTGTAAGCTTGCCCATAATCTTTCAGCAGTTCAATTGTTACCCTTGAAATACCTTCAACAATAGTTGTCAGTTATCCACAAAAAACAAGTATAAGAACCCATTTTTTCACTTTGAAAAATAAAATAAATTGTCAGGGAAAAATGGTGATATGTTAGGGAATTTTCAGGGAAATGTCAGGGAATTTTGAACCCACTCAAATGTGACAACCCTGCAAGTGTAACAACTCTATAATGGCAATTTTTGTAATATCGTTGCTTTGTTTTTGTTCAGGGATTCGTGTGTCAACATTGCGGTAAAAACTTCAGGCACAAATCAAATCTGAATCGACATCTTTCATACTGCGACCCTGAGAAGCAACCAGCAAATGGTTCCGGCCGTTTCTCCTGCGAATTGTGTGACAAAACATACCTTAGAAAGGAGTCTCTAACGGAACACAAAATATCGAAACATTCATCCATAACATTTGATTGTAACGTGTGCGGTAAGGTATACGACAGCAGAGGCTCTTTGTTTTGGCACAGAACTAAATCTCTTTGTGCAAAAGGAATTACATTGGGCGACCCAGTTACAAAGCAAAGGAAAATCAAGCAAGATGCACCATCAACATTGATGCCTATGCAAGCTGTTGAACCACCACAACAACCGTTGGTTCAACAGCAGCAGCAGCAGCAACGACAAGTTCAGCAGACTCCAAGTGAAGTCGTGATTGAATTTTCATCGGTTTCTCAGGAAATGTTAGTTGCGTCAAGGCACCTGTTTGATACCCAACCACCACATCAACAACACTCGTCACCTAATAATGTAGTGCCAGTGGAGACAGTAGAGCAAACTTCTTCATTGCCTACATTAGAGACCATGCAGACATCACAAGGCATGGATGGTAGCAGCAAAAATATGATAACATTCGTGCCATACCAAAACGTGGGGCAGAAGACATATTTTAACTTTGGCTAGTACACCACCTGAATACACTGTTCATCAGCAATATTTAAGAGAAATGGTATAGTTGGTGCTAATACAAACTGCAGATCTTAAATTTGTGACTTATTGCGCATTCATTTTGGCCACATGACTTTTTGAATTTCATGAGAAATGTGAATGAGTTAAATTGTATATCATACTTACTACGTACGTATAACGTATACGTATAGTTGATATTACTTTTTAATATATATGTCGTGCTAGTAGAACGAGGAGGCGTGCCTACTGGCAGTTCACCTTACACTAGCCTCTCCTTCCGGGTGGAGAGGCGGGCAGCTGCAGCCGAAAATACTTAAACGCACAAACCTCCTAACCTCAAGGTTGGTGGCGGTCGCATGGGTTCTTACGGTAGTCTAGCACACTGAGCAAATACACAAAGAAACAACAAGACAGCAACTTCAGTTGAAGCAGCCGCAAACCTGTGAGGAAAGCCTTTTGCCTACTAGCCTGTGTCTCTAACAGTGGCAGCTGAGATGCATCCACTGTCAGAGAAAGGTGCCAAGTGCCCCGAGTTCAGAGTGGTGCCTACTTTTATATGAGGCGTGACGTCATGATGGAAAGGTAAAATCGAACGTTACGGGCTCATCAAGGCGAGAGCCTACTATTGGCTAGGCACGCCCTGATCACGTGAAGCAGGCATGACGTTAGGGCAGGAAAGCCTTTCATTGGTCCAGGGCACCCCGGCAACCATGACATCAGTGACCTACCAGAGGCGTCCCATAAGGATCGCAGCGTTCATATGACAGGCATTCTGGATTAGATCTAGAATGCCTCCAAAGTACCTTTAAGGCCTCTGCCCATGCAAAGGAGAGCTTGCTGTCCTAAAAGGAAGGCCTGCTGCGTTAGGCCTGCCGCCTTCAAAGAAGGCACTTGCTATCTGGAAATGGAGCCTCTCTGATAGAGGCCGCCGTTCCCACCTAGGCTGGCATACAAAAGAGGGGCCGCCTTTTACAGCAGCGCCACACCCTCCCCAGGTCACTAAAAGCGACCGTGCTTTATTGCAAACGGTAGAAAAATACAAACATGCACATGACAAGAGTTCGCGAGTAAAATCAATAAAAATACAAAAGGCAGGTACCTTATGGGTACCAAATTGACGGATAGTTAAAATAATACTGATTAGGTAACTTAAAACTGACTTAATTTATGGCAGGCAGCGTCAATCCGAGGTCCAAGGTCCCTCCGTGTTGCCTCCAGCGGTGAACATCAGAATCTGGTTCAAGGAAGCTCACCTGCTGCCTCTTCATGA
>JBCAUG010611141.1:0-14223 GCA_038406175.1 Haplosyllis leylae | reverse complement strand
CGCCGGTGCTGCAAACCGGCAAAGTACAAGACAGTCCTTAATTGGACATGTTGCAGAAGCTGCGGAAACTTCTTTGGAAGCTGGTAATTAGCAAAGTTTTAGAAAAGAAGTTGTATAGGAGTTGAAACATTTCTTCTCTAGGTTTGAGGTCAAACATATTTTATTCTGTAGCCACGGGATAGGAATGTAAAAATATTGTCCCACACAGAAGGTGAGCTGCACTTGATATGAACAACTTCAGGAAATCAAACAAAACTGTTACATAGCAGGTAGTTTAGTAATCTACAAAAATACCCTTGTGTAGCAAACCCATCTGAAAGTTAAATCTAGGATTTACCACGGGAGCAACAAACCTTTAAAGGGGTTGCTAGTCTCTTAAAAACTTTTCTAGAAACTCTGTGAAATCGAACAAAATTCGGCCCATGGCCAACCCAATACCATTGAAAAGCCAGCAATGCATCTGATATTTTTTCCGAACTGACACGTCTACGGCAATTTTTTTTTTACAGACGACAAAATCTTCCCAAAATTTTAATTAAACCATTTGAATTCCGAAAATGCTCACATAAAAGAATAAGAACACCATCCATTGCAAGGCATTTCAATATGTCTTCAGCTTCAATGTTTTATTTTAACAAATACAAAAGGTACCAGAATTTATTCGTTTAAATGTCCTTCTTCCTTGTCCTGTGGTCCCTAGTGGCTCCAGTCCCTCCGAGGCCTTCTCGCATTGTTGAAGCGTATATTGCGTTACCAAAATAAGTTGTCCATCAGGTGCTGCCATCTTTAACACCTCCAAATATAGACTCTGTTGTACATGCTGAACGTAACCAAATCTAAGATTGTTCAATATCATATTGTCAGACCATTGTACTTCATGCCAAGTTAGAGCCACCATTAATAATGTACATATTGTACTGTTCGGTCACAATATTGATCAAACTCATCGGTTTTGATACGTTGATATGTGTAGTATCAGATAAGGAACCACTTCGCACATCACTGCAGATAATAAAGTGTCTGCGAATAAAAACGAGACAATAAGTAAGTGAATGTGAAGTAGGAATTGACTTGATTTAGTCGTTGTAACCCAGTAAATTTCACCGAAATAAAATGTCGTCTGTGCCTCAACAGAATTTCCAAACGGAAACCTAATGTCATTTTCAGAAATTGTGACGCCCGGGGCAATTTAGGGTTTCTCTGTTTCCTGATTTTTGCTCAAGATTTTACTTTTATTGATGTAAAAATTATGTAGAAGAAGCTTTCATTGTCACAGTCTTCAAAACCCATCCAATTAGCACACAGATTGTGTCCGTTTTTATCATTTGATGTTTTCCTTTTTCTTTGCAGGGATTTCATACTGTTATTTTGGGGAAAAAAGATAAAGAATTACTCTGTGGGGTCCAAAAATCATACAAATTTACATTGAAACAGCCAGTAATTTTCAAAATTTTTTGTCCTCAACTTGAGACAATCAGTAATAGTTCTGTTCTCTTTTTTTCTGACATGTAGGTTTGAGTTTAATATTTATCTGTAGTTTTGATCAGAGGAACCTTTGCTTCAAGAAAGAAAGATACGTTCTGGGAAAGTACACTTGCATCTGGGGTTTTAATGTTTTCTCGCCTTTTCAAAAGGTTTAATAAATGTAATATTCTTGCTTGAAAAAAGAATCCATTTGAGATATGTAATTTTGAATGAAGAGGCGATTCGTGGGTTTTAACTTTTTCTTAAATTCTTGAAATATCAAATGAATATAATATTCTTACTAAAAGCTAAAAGATATTTAATTTTTCATTTATATTTATTTTGAAAAAACGTGGCACTGAAATAGGTCACACACACATATGGACTAGGTTTTCATGCTTCTAATTTGGTGAGTTTTACTTTTGGAATGTGTCAGTCGGTGTGCGCACAGATGTGAGAACATGACTCTCTGAGACCAAACCTTTCATGACAACATATCCACCACCTGGGCTCACAACACCTCTCACTGTAGCCCCGGAGACTATCTGGCAACAAGTCCTATTTCTCTGATTCTCTCAACTAAGTGCAAATGTAGTCACAATAATTTTACCTAAAAGGATGTCAGTATTTTGGTCTATTTTGTGTTGTTACCTGTTAGAGAATTGTAGTCTCTAATAGGCATTGCCATAAGAACAAAATTCTGAAGGTAAATTCCTCTGAAAGTAAATTTTAAAAGAAATTAAATAATGGCTCATAAAAACATGAACGCCCATAAATGGACACAGCACATATCTTTTCACGTCAGACAATATCACTGAAAGTACATCTTCAGAGGGTACTTAACACCTGTTTGCTTTGTACTTATAACACATTTACTCATTTTATTATCAATACTTATTAGTAACACCTTTCAGTCCTTATCTCCTGGTATAGAAACGTACGTATATATACACACTAGGTGGTATAAGTAATACGTAGTTAATACATGATTATGTCACCTTGGTGAAGGTAAGATAAAAGGTTATCGCGAGTCATCAGCGAGTGGTTTTTACATCTAAACTCCATAAACGCCACATGTTAAGGAGATATTGCGTTTTCTAAGTGGCATCATACTTAATATTTTCTGTCTTTCGTCGAGACTGATTCGTACTTTTGAAACAGAGTAATTCATTGTAGTTTTTACTCGTTTCAGATAAAGCTATTCGTCACAATGACATTATTCTGGTGGAAACAATGGAACAATGAAAAAACGTCTTGTGGAAATTTTGGCCTTTGAAACCTATCTTGAACGTCTATTAGATTTGTCTCTTTGATTCAAAATTGTGTGTAGTTTTTGTCATCAAGCACCAGTAATCTCCAGTAATTACAAAAATTTATAAAACGCCAAATGGCACATCGATCTGAGGGAAATTTTATCCTGCCATATATGGGAACTGCCTAATCAGCGCTCTTAATTCTATCTGAGAAACAACACATGCACACACAGAGACAAAGCTTGAAATATTTTAAAGTTTGAAGTTTTACTTCCGAACTGAGACTCCTGGAGGACGGAAAGAAGAGGCAGCTGCAATATGTTTTGCGCGATATTAACGAGCAGCAGCTTCATGAAATATTCAGTTGTGTTTGACAGGAGACGACAGTCTTCTTCTTTGTTGAGCTCGAACCTTCAACAACCGACAGCAGCCTACACCAACAGCGCGGAAATTAATCTGTTACAAACTGCAGTAGCGGAACCAGGATCCCGTGTCAAGGTCGACGGTGGTCACCCCGCTCCTGGTAAAATAGGTTTAAAATTGACGGCCCCGCTTACGGCCGTAAAAATTTCACGATTTTATCAGATATAAAGAAAGTATGAAAGAGATGAGACATAAACAACACAAACTTACAGACATGCAGACAAGAAGAAAAAGAGGAAAAATTCAGAGAAAACAAGAAAATAATACATTTCTCTTCATCCAATGCAGTCACTCTCAGTTTATTTTTCATCATATTTCCTAGTTGTAGTACAAAATATTTATTCGTGAATACTTGTATTTACCTTCTGAAATATATTTTCAGCTATTTGTCAAGATATTTGGCCTGATACCTCTGTATTTGGAATTTAACAAAAGGCCAAATAGGAATGAAAAAAGTCTCAGAGTGCAAAACACTATGAATTCTATTTCTAAGCAAATTTACAAGGTTACTTTGCAAACACATTGCCTCTTATCAGCAAATTCCATTTGGCAGAATGTGTAATTATGGCTGTACAATGATGAGTATTTATCTACATGGGAGGGCCTGGAGTGCAGACAATTTACCACATTCCTTCACAAAGCTGTGTTCATTAATGCATAGCAACAGCTCCATAAATAATGACAAACCAGCAACAATGGGCATAGTTTTCTGCTGTTTAGTTACCATTCATTGATAGCATTGCATCCTCCTATCAAATGCTTTAGAAAGAAAAAGAAAGCAAATACTGTAAAGGAGTATGAGTTACTGCAGTATCATTCATCATTAAGTGAGAGTTACACAATGGAACTAATGAGAGGTAATTGCAATCAAACTATGAAGCTGCCTCTGTAATTGCAATCCAATTGTAAGGCTGTCTCTTTTCTATTAAATTATCACCCATTGTGAGTATTGCTCATATTGCCAGTAATTGCCGCAAAGGAAATATTGTTGCTTGGAAAAGTCTTAGCTAAACCACAATTGATAGATCCTCTTGAAAGCAGGTAAAACTACTTGGTAGAATATCTGGAAAATTTAAATGTTCAGGTGTGGCCGAAGAGACTGCACTTAGTAATTTAGTAATCAGAAGTTGAAGACATCTTTTGCTTTCTTGTTACAATATATTTCAGAAGCCTCCTGAAATGGACATCTTACACCGTTATGTTGAAGAGGTTTACCCAAAAATAATCCTTCAGCTCTTATTAATTTGTTGCATGTTGTGTCATACAGTGGACCTGCTGACCAGTTTACGTGTATAACGTGTATTTTTTTTTACAAAAAATCTTGTGTGAACTATGTGTGAGAATATCAAAGTCAGAAGGGACGAAATCCCCACCGGCGTAAATGGTGCCATTTTCGCCCAAATACATTTTTGTTCAAAAACTCGTTCAAATGTCAGTCCAAATTCTTTCGGACTCAGTTGCAAGCCACGGTAAATTTAATGTTTATATTATGTATGGATGTGAACTAATAATGTCATTTTGAATAATGTACTAAATATTGCCAATGGGTGTGAAGATATTTGACTCTATGAGTGCACATATCACCACATAAAGTCAACAATGCCTGAAGGAAATTTTGTAACAATAAAAACAAATACTCATACGCACACATTGAAGTATTTGGTTTTCGACCACAAAATCTTGTAATTGTAAGAACATATTTAAATTGATACAGTTCGGTGGGATAGCCCCTCTGGACAAAAAAAATTCTCAATGTTTCGCCCAGACGGGCGACATCTTCCTATGAGGTATCCTGAATCCGCCACTGCATTTTAGCAGAGAGAACCCAGGTTTGTTTGGACATATTTGGTCCTTTGTGAAATTCGCTGCAGGAGGCCAAAATGTAAACATTTCCTGTCTGGAAAAATATGGTGAACAAAATAAAAATATTAAAACGATAATGGGAAAACTTTGTTCTCTTTCAGAAAAACATCGTCTTAAAAGGTAAACACTAAAATAGTTCCTTTGAAGTTTTCTTCGTACTGTTTGCCCCCAACTCCCCTTGTCATTTTGAGGACCTAATTTAGACATAAAGGTGTTGCTCTGTAATCTCTATTATCTTATCAGTAATCTGACGACCAACCTCCGGAGACAAACCTTGGACAGCCACTGGCCAATATATATCATATATTTTGCTTGAGGCTATAATTTTATTGATGACTCTCAGCTGTATGATTATTATTTGCGCTCAATTTATATTCAGTGAGTCAATTATATGTCTCCTTCAGATTATTGTTGAATGCAGTTGAAGGTTCAATGGCGGTGAATAGTTTTGAAATGTACATGAACCTGGCAATGCATTGTAAGAATAAAATATGTAACCAAACAGCTCGGCTATACAAGTCTCCTTTCAAAGGAGATGGCATGTCTAAAGTGATATTTTTACCTTTTTGTTTGTCAATATTTTCCGAAATTAAAATTCAAACTGGACTCAAGCGAGTAAGTACGAAGAAAAATTCATCCTGACTTCAAAACTTGACGTCACTCGAATTTTCATAAATATGCCGAAGCCAGTGGTTTCACAAATCTACTAATACCTACAAACAATTTGAAAAGTTTGAATAGAAGGTTTCAAAGTTATGAACATACAGAGCAGTTTTTTACTAGGAGAAGGCGGTCCGCGTTATTCAGGAATCAGTCCTATTTTTCCCGTAACGAATGAGAATTTCCCACTTTTAGCAGAGTAACCGACATATATTTCCAAAAGGTTCTGATCAAAGCTTTGTGAAATGACATTCATTCGATCCCTGATGCCAAGATTGTATTGCCAGCGCCGTAGATCCTCAGATTTATGGTCCTGTCGGGTCGTACATTTTCTTTTGACCAAATTATCAAGAGTCTTATGAATTATGATATGAAACAATGAGTCATATAATGCAACATATGCGCACTCACAAGCCCCCTCCCCAGCCCGCTACCATTCATAATGGTCTCGATTCCCGAAGCTGGGAATGCCCCCACCTCCCCCCCCCCACTATCTCGCTCTACACTATCACCATCAGCCGCGCAAAAGCACACGCATGCATGTTGAGCCTACTGATCACAATATGACATGTCTTATGACAAGAGACAAGAAAGATTCATTAACTAAATGGCCTTGAACACCTGTTCTCATTTCCTTTCAAGAATGTCTCCGTCGCTATTGTTACTGTGAAAGTGAGTTGCATGAAGCTGCACTTTGAAAGAGAGGCTTTTTCTTTTAAACCAGTGACTTAAAAAATTAGGGGCTTCCAAATTTGGATGAAGACTCTTATGAAAGGATTCTTGAGATTTGTAACACTTACGTTGTCGCCCAAAATAAGGTTTTCTTCAAAGAAGCCAATGTAATTGACATAAGTTAATAGGTTTAAACTTTGTTGTTTGGGTTATTTCTTTTTCTAAATACCCCTATATTGTGTTCATGTTTTAATTAGATCTGGCCATCACGAACACATCTGAAAATTTGTGCTTAATTTCGCATCAGCATAAGCGGTCAGCGTGAACCAACCCTTTGTAATTGGGATCTTTATCATACCTTTTACGTTTCCACCGGTCATTTGACAAAGCCCTTCCATTAAAAGAAGAACGTGTAATTGTTGAATTATCTCCCGCATCCAAAGGATGGGGGGAGGTAATAATTTCAGTTCGTTTGTCAGTTCACGGGGGGGAGCTACCCCAACAATGTCAGGATGGGGGGGGATACCCCGACCAGGTCAGGAAGGGCGGGAGTACCCCAATCAGGTCAGGATGGTGGGGGTACCCTGGGCTGGAATAGGGTACTCCCGGCTGGATTGGGTAACCTCCCCCCCCACTAGCTAGGATGGGGTACTCTCACCTCCACCCCCCCCCCCCCCAAGGATAGGGCAGCAGAGTGAGCACTAGCTACGCGGCGGGCGGTATGCCTCTTGGGGTCACGCAGGAGGACTTTCTTGCTTTGGATATGTTTAATGTTATCAATCACATTGCAAAATGGGCAACTAAATTTCCCCAGCACTAGAATTCACTTCACATAGTTCACATCCTCACATCTCAGTGTAATAGTCCAACCACCATTACAGAACTTTACATCAATTGTTAGTGTAAATATTTACTAGGGATTAATGTGTGATCAAAGTCTGGGGATACGACAGGTTCAATAGATGTTCAATCAGAGTCTGTCGTGCTTGGGAAATCACCCATAGATTATATCCTGCTCGAAAAAGCAAAATGATTTTGACCCAGATATTGATTGACTTGATTTGTGTGTGTCGATTAATACTCCACTGCGTAGACTACGATACAAAACAACAATTAAATAAACTTCTGTGACCCAGACCTCGGGCAGGGACTCACCCTCACTTTGGTGTGTGACAACCCAAACCGCTTACTCGGTGAAGGTTCCTCAATTCTAATACAGATATTTTAATTTTCTTGCATAAAAAATTCATTTGAAATACATTATGGAGGCTGTTGATGGCGCTGTTATTTGTTTTGGTAAATCAGTATGAAGGAATGGTCAGCCTTCTTGGTGCTTGGTCTATCGGTATAAATAGACTGAAATGATTAATTTGTTGCCATTATTTCTACACATTAAAAAGATTGATTCATAGTTATGAACCAATTCTAAGGTCTTTCAAATAGACATTCATCATTTCACCAAAAAAATAGGTTTCCATGAGGCCAACAACTTCAACAGTCTATTTAAAGTAAATTCATCACAATATAATCTTAAAATCAGGTGTCGTCAATGGTATTTTTCGCGTTTTTGTTCATTGCTGGTAATGATGTCCAACCCTGGCGTGTTAGAATACGGATTTACACTATCAGTATTGGAGACAAATGGACTTACAGTGTACTTTTTCCACAATAAAACGTAAAGTTTATGTTCGGTGCATTACGAAATTCAGTTACTGTGTATTGCAGCAATAGCATCTGGGTTCTAACCCAAAGGACGGTCGCCAAGACGTTTAGCAGGTGTGACACTTGAGACGGGAATATGACTTCTGCAGATACAAAGCACAGAAGGACGGGGATGCACTCTTGTTTTGAAGCAATACAAGTGTCACCCAAAGTTCGAGTCGAAGATGGGGAATCAATGGTCCCGCAAAAAGATTATTCGTAGCAATGTCAATGAATACAACACAAGTTTTTTAATTTTTAAATTTAGAAGCGTTTACTGATATTCTCCTAAGGTATTACAGAAAACATTTTTCTTTCCCTAAATTCCCACATTTCACACGCAACTTAAAAATCGTCATAATTCATACGTTGCGTGCGCCATTCATTTCGAAAAGAAAATTAAAGGCTTGTTTAGTTTAGTACCAGTTTATACTTGACACTTGGCTGTGAGCTATTAGCAGAATAGGTATCGTGAGTACACACATTTGGTCGTATAATGTAAAACGAGCCTGAAGCCAAACGTGTCAAACACACACCAATGTACATTTCAGTAAATCCGTGCCAACTGCTTGTGTGTTTTGATTTATTTCATCAAAATGTTGGTACTTTTTGGGATTTTGCTGAGGGAGGTACATGTACTGTGAAAAGTGCAATGTGATGATGAATGATGTGATCGCACGTAAGTAAAACAATAGAAAATATATCAAGAAGCTAAAAAATGCTAGCTGAGTGCACAGGGAAAAATACAATGCATTTGATCTATGAGAAATTTCATAAAAGGTTGTGGAACAGAGCTAATGGCTTTGAAAATTAAATCAAAACAGGAATCTAAATAAGTTCTGCATGATTTCCCATTGAAAAGAAACACAGACAAGAGAGACAGATAAATCTGTTTCATAAAGCAATTGGGCACATTCGTACAGACCCATGCACACGCAACCATACATCCATAAAAATATAAAAACGGTCTTAGAATAGTTGGACATTTGCAAAGAAATTTGAAAAGAAAATGAGGTTTCTCTCAGCTCATTTATAAAATTACAACTTTATTATCTTGACGTCAAGGTGTTCCCAGTAAGACCTTACCTGAGGTCACCAGGACAACCTCCGCAGACCTCAAACCTCGGAGGTTGTGCGAAGGTGTATACTTTCTTCCAGGCTATTTCATAATTACAGGCAATGTTTCCTTGAAGCTAAGAATGACATTTAATAACCATGGGTGTTAAAAACAAAATTCCTAAGGTAAATATTGCACAATGTGAAATTACTCAATCATCCAAAATCAGGGTATACTTGAAATTAGTCAAAGGGGAGTTTTGCCAAAGGTGACAAGAAAATATAACACAGGAAGAGTTTAATTTGTAGTTGCTGCCAGAGAGGTGTTAATTACGTGTGAAATATGGGTACGATAATTGTGGACAGCCACCCACAAATTGGAGGGGCCTCTCTGCAACAAATGGTCAGTACAAGTACAAACACCCAGAGGCAAAACTGTTGTTGTGGAGGTTTTTATTTTACACAATTGGTTCTTTCATGAACAAATATTGAAATATGCTTTGAAGGTGTTGTATGTTTTTCAAACTGAACAATTCTGTGCGATTAAATTCAAATTTGTTGTATGGTTTATGATGTAATATGATTTATTGGGCATTTTTAATTGTGAATGGTTTGTTTGGCAATGATTGTACACGCAAAAGCAAGTGGGACACACACTTTCATATTCAATCGTAGTTCAGATTTCAAACAAATTTTCTGTAAGTCGACCCAATTTCCGGTAGACCTATTTTTACTGCCCGCGTACGTAGTACGACGGGAAGCTACTGTTTTCACAGGTGCGTGTCTGTTAACAGTGGGGGGGTACCCCCAGGTCTCTGGTCCCAGGTTCCTTCCCTGGTCCCTGGTCTCAAGTCCTTTCCAGGGGTACCCCCTGGTCACTGGTCTCAAGTTCCTTCGCTGGTCCCTGGTCCCCTTTCCTTTCTAGGGGTACCCCTAGTCCTGTCACTGGTCCTGTCCAAGGTCCAAGGCCCTGCCCTGGTAAGGGGAAGTACCTAAGATAGGGGTAACCCCTGGGACAGGACAGTGGTATCTCCCGGGAAAGTAAGTGATACTATGCCACGGGTGGTATGTCTCTTGGGGACACGCAGGAGGACTTTGTTACTTTCTTATTTTTTTTTTTTTTTTGAGGATCGGACGTCACCTATAGCTATTGCATGTTGACGTGATGTGAAGAAGTACTTCAATTTCACTTTTGATTGACATCAGATTTAGATTTGGCAAAAATGTGCTGTTTAGTAATGTAAGACAAAAATACCAAGAAATATAATATATTTTAATAAAGAAATTTCGAATGTAATTTCCTGATATGTTCTATTTTTATTGACATTCATCCGTTGAAAGCGGTAGCTATGATAAGGATAAACTTTATTGTTTCTCCATTAACATTCCCAATTACCAGATTTTCTTTCCTTAATTCTTCCATTTACTCTCAATATCTTCATCATTATGCATTATTTTTTTGATGAGTAAGGAAATGATCACTTTTCATATTGGATTGGAGATTAGTTGAACAAACAATAAAAACGCATCCCATTTCACATAAAGTCCACTCATAAATTCAAAAATTGCATAACAATTGACATAATACAGATTGATCTGAAGAAATTTGATATTTCTGCATGATTGATTGTGTAGAATCCAGTTAATTCCCCGTCGCTAAGCAAATTTTATGTTAAAACATCTTCATCAACAGACAACAAGGCATCAGGTTAAGTTTATCTTTCAGATTATATTTGAGACTACAGATCTCTGACTCATCCATTGTCTGGTCATACGACGCTTTTTTGAATAATTTTATTTGGCTGATCATAATAATTCAGGACATTTTTGGTTGTTTTTGGCATTTTTGTTATCCATAAATTTAGAAATTAAACAGTGAAAAGAATTTTACAAAACCAGAAATGTCTCACTGTCGTTACCAAGCAACGGGATAGCGTCATTTGTAAAAATACGCAACGTTTTAGTGATTTCATTCAATCTATAACAATTGTCTTATCTCAAAACAAAAACTTGATAGCGCTACAAAGAGTTTATTTTCACTTGTATTCTGCCTGGATCCATTGATAATTCTATACATCTATCACCAGTCTCCCTCAACTCTGTTGCAAAACACAATCATAGGCTGTTCAAATGTTCAGCTAAGAACAAAACAAGTAATATGATATTTTAAAGCAAAATCTATATCATTGATTCCTGTATGGACTGCATCCATAGCAATTAGCTCTCTGCATGATTGTGCATAGTCTTATTTGTTTACTGTTTTCTGGTTGCCACAACAACAAAAGCTTAAATTTAAGATTGTATTTACTTTTTCTCCCAAAGACAATGTTCAGTATTTGTTGAACATTTCAGGCATCTCATTTCTTATTGTTTAATGTTTGTAGTACAAATAGTGCATCAATTCCATTAATTAGACACCATTTCCTGTGGAGCTAAACTCTATCCTGTAATTGACTTTGATATGTAAGAATTAGGAGATTTAAAACAGTCATAATCAACCACCTTTTCATGGAAATGCTTAGACTCAAAAGAACTACTGTCAGAAAAATCAGAAGTATCATAACAGGCAACACCAGGATCACTGTATTTTAAAATGATCAACTAAGACTATTTGTATTTTTCAAATGTTGCTTTGAAATCGTAGTGCATTTTTCGGAATCAGGAGATACCTCCCTGACACAAAATTACAAACATTTTCTCTAAAAACAGAGAAGTGCGTCTATTTACAGTAAATTTTGAGAGAATGACCTCCCTTAACATTTTCTAAGTTGCTTACTTCCCTCACAATCAATGATTTGTATGTGCTCCTTTTGTAGAGGTTATTGAATCAGTGTCTTTGCCCCTCTTTTCATATTTGCTGGAGAAAGTATGTACTTCTGCCTACAGTAACATCAGCTCCTTTGTCATCAAGAGCTTCATAATCAAGTTGAGCCACTTTCCTGGGCAAATCTTGCAGTTGACCATGGCAGCTTTCACTGTTATAAGTAGCACTTACTCTGATGAGTTGGCACCCTACTTCTTGAGGGTCAGTGAAGAAGTTGATTTAGTTGATGTATGTCCTTGTCAATTCCTCTGACATTATTACAGTTGTGTAATAAATTTGTGTGACTCTTGGCTGTAAAAGGTCATCATTTGTAAAAGGCAGATATCACATTCATGACATTTAGTTCTTCTTGTCTGACTCTCCTGCAAGAAGTAACATTGCAATGAAATGTATTGCAATATATTACATAGAATTTACTTAATCTTTCGCCTTTAACCTATGAAACTTTGTAGATCTGATACAATTTCAAAATATATTGAAGTCTAAGAGGAGTCATGCACACCGGGCAAGTGAAGCTGGTTAATTACAATTAAATTTTACGACACCTCGGAGATCACAATTGTACAGCTATTTGGAATGTGGAATAATTCATAAAGAACCAGTTTGAAGACTGATCAAAAGACAAAAGCAGAAAATGTACGTGTCATCTGTCCAAAGTTGCCATTGCCTCAGACAGCTACCGTGAAAGTGTGAGAGAAATTGCAATCAAGAGGCAATGGAGGCTTCTTTTTGGCTGTTGTTTCTATTTAAGATGAGTTTTTCAAAGCTGAATAAAAGCTGTTAGATGCACTTTTGACTGCCAAGCATAGACATATAGAGTTCAAGTATTATCAGCTAATCTCACGCTGATTTCATCAGTGTTTGGTCAAACAATCATATGAAGAAGCGGTATCTCAGAATCATTACCATCAGCAACATTGCTGTATGTATGTAGTTGGTTCAGTACTAATGAGTAAAGACAATATTGATTTAGCCGAGACATCAATCAGTGATTGCCTGGATTCAACATTTGTGACACATTTGTGAACTATCCAGGGGCGACACTGTTGACACGTTGACACTGCCTTAGTGTACTTTTCAACACAGTTATTTTCACATCAGGGGTTTGGGAACCCCCGGTCTGACGGCAACTTTAGTTTTCGAGTCAAAAATAACTACGGACATTTCTCAGAACGTAAACTTAAATAAGGTCCGGTATCATACATTACGTCATGTCGCTAAGGACAGACAAACAGACATCGCATCTCAATTTTTAGTTTTGTATGATTTATGAAACAAATACAGGTTCACCTAATTCGGTAAATTAGTTTGGAAAAGTCAAGATGGGACAAACAAATTGAACTTCACGATTTTTTTGGTGCACCTTTGGTACAAAAGCTTCACCTCCCACGCCTAATAAACTTTACGCAACAGAGTTTATACAAACAGTCAATACCAGTAAATATTTGCACGAGCGTTAATACACGCGCCTTAAGTAATGTTTATTCATTGAAAGTACGCTTTTCGATAACCGATAATATCCAATGTAAACGTTATGATTTCTTAAACAGATATTAAACATTATGAAATGGTTCAGTGTGAAATTATTTAAAGCTAATTAACCGAAATAAAAATTACGTATTGTTGGTAGACAAGATAAACTGGCTAATAAACAACGACATGAATTAAACACTTTATTATTCGTATGACAGAAGAGGTCCACGCGTTAAGCCAATGAGAAACTTGGTAAATATCAACCTATTCACTAAAGTTACAGTGTGCCAGAGAGTAATTGAGCAGTTTATATAAATTTCCATCGCAAAATGTTTTATTCTGGTTTTGTCTTATTTAAAACTGTCTGTCCGTCTGGGAGGTCCTTATGCTGGTGTATACTGGCAGTGTAAGGTCTCAGATATGGCTGAGACTGTGACGAGTAGATGAACCTCTAGTCGGGGTAACCTCTTGATGGGTCTTATGCTTCATTCCAATGATGAGCAAGAGTTTATCTTCAGTTTACCAGTTTATTGCTGTAGCATACAATCTACTTGGCATGGTAGCTCTCAGGTCTAGGCTCTATGGCAAAGTGGCATCTGGTGATCCTAGCTCGAGGCTTATGTCGGAGTCATCTTCCTGCACTCTAGTGTACAGTGCCTTAAGTACCAGGGGCATCAGATGGAGATTGGCTACAGTGGGCGAGTGCCCCTATTGGCCAGACACTTGGGTGGTTCTGTAGGGCTCCACTGGTGAGTGTTTAGTCGACAGCAGCATGGGACTTGGCACCGTGCATGTCTACCTTTTCTCTACTTTGCATTTGTGTTTGTCTACTTG
>JBCAUG010611030.1:0-14223 GCA_038406175.1 Haplosyllis leylae | reverse complement strand
CATGCTCTATTGATTCTAGAAATGAACAAAGTCCAACATGTGAAGTGGTGCATGAAACAAAGCTCATTTCAGAAATCTCCTGCCCAAACAGATTCCTGCCTAGCTCAGTTGGTAAGGCATTGGAGTGATGATCTGGAGGTCCTGGGTTCCAACCCCACTCGGTGCAATTTTTGACGAAATTTTTTTGCTCTTTCATGTGCAAATATCTGTCAGATAATCTGACAGAAACGTGTATCGTGAAAAACCCGAATATCTAAAGATATTTCTCCAAACTTTTTCTTTTTGATAAAAAAAGTGCCAGACTGTTTCTTTTCATTTGGTATCCTTGCTTCAATATTCACTTTCCTGTGCACTTATTGACTTAAGATGCCACATATAGCTTTAGCCAGTAAGTTTGGTGTCTCTTTCAAAATCAACATTTGATTTTTACGCCTTTAATTTGACAATTTCTTAGACAGCGTTGTCTGCAAGTGTCCTTATTTTCGCTGCTGGAGATTTTCCATGGTCCATCTTAGAAGTGACATTTGTAAGCATAAATGTCACCTGTTGTCTACGGACACATATGTACTTCAGAACTTCAATTTTTTTGGTCTTAATAAATCATCAACTAGAATCCCTTCCATCCATGGACATAATTTACCTAACTGTAGTTGTAGAACTAGAATTAGTTTTACAGAAAAAAGTTGCCAAGTTTCGAAATGTTAGGACTCAGTTGAAATTCATGATATCAAAGACCATAATTGAGCTTTTCCCAAATGTTGGTAACAAAAGTTTTCGAAAATTTTTCCAGCAACTCAAGAAACAGTACACTTTAGTTGAAATTATTCCAATACCTG
Source organism: Haplosyllis leylae (assembly GCA_038406175.1). Taxonomy (NCBI): domain Eukaryota; kingdom Metazoa; phylum Annelida; class Polychaeta; order Phyllodocida; family Syllidae; genus Haplosyllis; species Haplosyllis leylae. The sequence continues at coordinate 13,387 of JBCAUG010611030.1, read as the reverse complement.
CTCACACACACACACACACACACACACACACACGCACACACGCACACACGCACACACACACACACACACACACACACACACACACACAAGCACAAATACCTCAAATATAGAACTTTCATGTGGGCAGGTAAAATGCTAAAAAGCTAAAAGACATTTTAAAATCGACATTTCGCACACAAAAAGTTCCAGACAGACAAAGAAAGAAACCAAATAAAACAAAAACCCTCACCAATCTGCAAATGAAATGGAAACAATTTTATCTTTGAAGTTGCCATAGTGACATTTTACACCATTAATGCTTAATAAGCATTTCTGTGCGTTAAGAGATACGTAGGTTGAACGTTGATCGGTTCCCCGCCCAGCCGTTTGAAGTCGTTAACGTTACGTGGGCGTGGGCGGTGTGAAGATGGATTTCCGTCGAGAGTAGAAGAAACAAACCACAGAAGATCGGTTGAAACGTCGAAACGCAGGTTCTTTGTGTCTATGACTCAGAACAATGACAATTACAATTATCTGTCTATCACAGCTTGTCAAAAGAGACACTTTGTAACAGTCTGTGGGTGTGCGGGCGTGTGGGTGGTTGGCCGGGGGATCAGGGTTTTTGTATGATTACCTTGTCAGCATGGGTGGGGTCTTTTCATCATACATGACCTTTTAAAAGTTTCATAAAGACACATCAGCGAATTGAGCCCTTTTGTAATTTAATTAAATAAATATCATGTTTCAGGAATTGATATAGAAATACCAACAGGAAGTCATGAAGAGCTATATTGTCTGTAAGTTATTTGGTTTCGTACATTTTCAAAGGCTAATGACTGGAGCAGAATACAACGAGCATTTCTTATGTAGGCCACGTTCCTATTTGGGATGTCTAAAAGTTTGAAGTAGTAGATATTTATGGTAAACAATACCCTCATTCCCCTGTTTGGATTCCAGAATATGTTTGAACATTTTCTGCAACAAAACCTATTTCCAGATTTAGAATTGTCCATAATCTGCAATGATTTTATGGTAAATATTTGTCTGATTTTGCTTAGAAAGGAGAAGATTTAAAAGCCAAGTTTAGTTTTTTGATGAAGGAAATCATGAACCCCCATGTTTTATGACCACAGAATGAAAGTCCCATACAGAGAGAGGGGAGAGGAGAGAGAGAGTGCAGCTATGGCTATGAATGAGCACTGGTCCCTCATGGTCCCCTAAGCTATTCATTCTGTTCAGAGGTTATTCAGCAGACAGATTGTTTAGGGATTTAAACAGCTATTGTTATCTGACCCTCCAGGTTACCATGGTAATGTGGGCCCCTTGTTAAACCATGGGAGATTAATCTTTTCTACAGTTTGTGAAAAGAGACCTGTGGTAGCATTAGATCAATGCAATGAGAGGCAATATTTTGCTCCAAAATCGCTTTTAATACATGATGTTGTACATTGTAATATTTACATTTGAATCTAAGCTATTTTAGAAACTTGAATTTGCACATGACCATCGTGGTAAAATTATTTAAAAATGATTTTCGTCATTAAAATTGTGCAACAATAATATTTTGCTAGTCATTTTGCTAGTTATTAAAACAAATTACTTTAAAGAACATTCTTTAATGTCAACATAATTGGCCTGTTTAATGTGAGAAGCTGTTATTGGATTAAGCTGTTATTATCCTTTGATGCTATTTAGCAAAACACTTCTTCAGAATAATTCTGATTTTTCTTTTAAGAAGAAACAAACATTTAGAAACTTTAAAGTTAGTAGGTGTCAAAGAATTCAACAGGGGAAAAAGTACAATAACAAATAGACCACCTCAAGGAGTGCAAGGCATTTAAATAATTGAAACAATAGCAAAAGAAAGCAAACACTTTTTTCATGGTGGCTCTTTGTTGTAAGGAAATCTCCTTTCTGTATCAATCAGACTTAACTTCCATTGAGAGAAAAGCTGATTACAAAGGATTATGAGGAAGATAGATTGTTTTGGAAGTCTGACATTCACTTGACACAGCTCTTGGCCAAATGTCCAGCTGCACTGGCATGATGTATGGACATTGAGTGAAGGAGGTTTGTTGAAAAGGTAATTTTGGTAGATTTTATAAGAAAGTGTAAAGTACCAAGAACAATACAGGAGTTCCCTTTTACCCTCTTGTTAAATGACAAGCCACACACGCACACCCACACACACACCTAGTACAACCACAGAATAAGGCATAGAATGTTCTAATATATCGCCAATTGTACACTCCCACATTTTTGTACCAGGACATGGACTCTTTATAAGCCACACACACACACACACACACACACACTCTCTCTCTCTCTCTCACACACACACACACACACATTAATATATACAGGGATCTGAGCCCAATCCAAGAAAACAGAAACACAAATCTTAAACAGCTTTTTACCATAAGGGGACAAATGCCCAAAATATTCCTCCTCATGCATCTCGAGCTTCAAAGCCTCCCATTATGGGACTGCGTATCGCCTTTCCGCGGCCCTGATGTCAGTCAAGAGTATCTATCAGAGGCGGGGATGTGACACTATTTACACAGACATATCAGGTAACACACAGGAACTGATGCGCCTGTGAGATCACACAAGAGTGTCTCTGATCTATACGTAACGAGCGCCTGCTGCTACTGGCTTCTATTGTATACGAATATACGTAATATTAACTTCATTTTGCCATATATGGAAGAGATTACCATAAAAGGAGCGAACGACGTTTCAGTGATGCTACGCTGCAGACACACGGATCGGAGAAGAGCTTTCATGTCTTTGTTATACGAGATGTAAATGAAACGGCCATTAATGTAATTGCTACCTCAAAAAAAACTTCCAAACTCTCGGTTATCCTTTCAGAAATCCCCACAGGTATTGCACTTGTGTCAATTACATTGGTGTTGACAGGAAAACTTGTGTTTTATATTTCCTAAACCAAGTCAATGGAGCCTTGTCAGATGGTCACATTCACAATCAGAAACCACTGTTTGGGGCTTAACCCCAAAGGGACAACAAGGAAGCATTGGCTGTGAAGGGTTGAAGACCTCAGCTAGAATCGAACCCGGAAAGTATCTTCCAGGTGAATGATAAAAATAGTAGGTTAATACAGAGTTTTCGGGTCATGACACGAATTGCCACAAGACAATGTTTCAAAGACATCAAACTGTCTGAAGAAAGTCAGAGATCAATTGTTTTGACCAAACACCTGCTGTTCAAAGCCACATTTTAACTTTCATGTCAGTGTAGTGTACTCATTCAAAGCCAGTATACCTGGGTATCTCCCTGCTCCTATTCCTCTCATTATTTCAAGACATTTCCTGTTGCTGATGCAAGTCAAAAGAAGCTTTTCACGAAATGAAGGAAAAAGTCAGCTGGGTTTTTTTGAGGTCACTTTCCATGACCATGTCAGTACACTAACCTAAGGCCAGTTTTTCTGTATCTTGTTGAGAAAACAATTCTCTTGCCAATTGTAAATTCCAAAACTGACACACACAAAAGAAAAGATGCAATTTTCTAAATCTTAAGAACAATGAACCGTATTATGGAACAGTTATCACAGAAATTACTTACCTCGAGTGTAGTTTTAAGTGAGGGATTTCCTAATTCTCCGTTGACTAATGAGAGTCAGATTTGCAGGTATCCGTAGTTGATCCGATGTCAGTATCCGTTGTCCTGATGACAGGTGTCCTTAACTTGACTGGAATAGTTGGAACTCTTTTTAAGCCTAAAACCAAACTTTTTTTCAGATTTTAGTGAATTTAAACTATATCAGCTTCCGAATAAACGGAGCTGATAATCCTAACATAACAAGCTTCACTTAGTCTAAATCCAAAAATTCTCAGAATGTTCAACTGTCAATGGATTTGAATCAGGCAGCTAGTGTGGCTGGTTGATTTGGTTTTCTCACTGGAACCACAACCACCACACAACTCCACCTCGACCAATGTAAAGTGCTTAACACTACTTAAACAAAATGCTCTGCTGCTTCAACCAAGTCTGAGAATCAACTAACAGAAAGAAGGGAAGCTGGGCTGGTCTTTATGTGATGTGACAGAAGCTGCTTCCTGCAGGTGGTAGTGGTGGTTGTAGTAGTAGAAGGAGAAGAAGGTAGAAGTCAGCTGTGCAGCTGCATGCTGCAACAGGAAGGGAAATTGTGGGCTGAAACATCAATGGACTTAACTGGAAATTTTACTTAAGCTTTCAGAGGAGAAAGATGCAAAACAAACTATTGTAAAGGATTATCAGCTGACGACAGGAAGGGGGTGTTAAATGATAAAGAAAAACAAAAACAACAATAAAGTTGTAGGAAAGGTCAGTTTCAACAAATCTCAGCAAAATAAAAACAAAAACATCAAAAAAACAACAAGACTGGCGCAAATTTTCCCCTTAGAACAGCAACATCAAAACCCTTCAAAGTCCCAACTATTTTTTTCCTTGAATTCCTAACGCTGAGAATGAAACTCCAGCAAAAACGTTGTTAAAACACCTGTAAAAACAGTTGTCATAAAAACATGAACGCAAACGCAATGTGTACTAGATGATCCATCCCTCAATTGACGTTCTTGGATAAAAATAGTGCTAACATTTGAACAATGAATCTAAGAGAAATAGTATATTACATAATACATACACACTATCAGCTTAACCTATAGTTCACACTAAAATGTCAAATATGTAGAAACAGATTTGGATTAATTTTAAGACATACGTCAGATATTGATTACTGACATCGGCACTGAGGTTTTCCGAAATTAATTGATTTGCCTGAGTTTTGGTTATGATTCGAGTTGTGTTAATTCTAGACTTTTCCTTTTTCCTATTTCAAATTGTCTGGCAAATGAGATAGTCAAGCCGATGAAGAAAGTGATCCTTTCTGTACACACTGTGATGTGATGATGTCATTTGATAAAGTGACACGTTGCCAAATGGTTTTAACTCTTTTATTTTGAAATTTAAATTGCATTTATTCATTACAAATCTTACGATACGGGAGACAATCACAGTCATGGGTTTGATTGACACTTAACAATCAAAGAATTCAGTCCAAAAGATAAGGCATTTATTTCGAAAGGATATATGCAATGCTATGCAATGCCCTTCATTGTTTCAGTTGACCCTTTTTCATGGTTTAGTGGTTTTTAAGATTACCTGAATTTAGAGAATTCAATGACTTCAAAAAAGTCCAATTCCATATAAGGAAAACTAGATCTATGTTTTTGACGTGCTATACGTTCTCATTTTTCCATTGAGAGATCTCTGTTCAGCTTCAAGTTATGCGCCGCATCATCATATCACCTGCTCCTCATGTTACAATCAATACGAGCCATTTAAATTTAGAAATCCGTAGGACTGACGTTTGTACAACGAGACATCATCTTTCACCACGTTTTTATTCTATGAATAGGCTTGTGCAAAGCGGATGGGCTCGTCAACAAAAGACCACGGTCTTTGTTTTAAAGGTTATGGTTCTAATATCATTCCCACGTGCTTCATATTACCATCAGTAACTTAATACGTCTTGGGGTTATTTATATCAGAGGTATGATTAATGAATAACAAGTAATACAGGCACGGTTTATTGTTCAGAATCTTGTTTTGAACTTTTTGGCGAAAATGTCAAGCTGCTTGTTTTAAATTAATTCACAGTACATTTAAAATGTAGTTTATTCGAGATTTTCCTAAATGTTTTCACTGAATTAAGCGAATTCAATATAAGCGAATATAATATTATATATTTTAAAAAGAAGATTGCTGTGCTCAAACCTGCTATCTATGGTGTAAGAAATCATCACTCTTCAGTTTAACAGTGACACTGGTAACGGAGAAGATCTTTAATTGACACCAAGTCATGCTTCAGTGATTTGTCTGATTCCTTGAATTCGCTGAATTCACTGAAAGTTCTTTTCTATTTAGGAAAAACTCCATTCATCATAAAACCAGGGGAAACATTTTCGTTCTGATCTAAATAAACATAAGTATCGAAACTGTCACATTTTCTGTTGTTCTGTTCCTAAATTATGTACGACATATGTCACGGAAATAATTGAAACGAAACTACGACTGTAACTGATGTGGTACCATTCAATTATTTGTTACCATCCATTTCGCATATAATTACAAACTTTTTTTAAAAAAAGTTTTTGGATGACATAAGTACTTTTCGTGGGACCACTGATACCCCTGTTTTGCACTTCTGGTGACATGTGCCCTGGGTTTCAAATCAAGATCCCTCACTTTCGTGTTTTCTCGACTGTGCGCAATGGATTTCTCAATATAATTACATATTTTGTATTACAAATTAATTTGAAGAGCATCAGTCGATGAATTTGAATTCTGTTTGTGAATGAGATGAGAAATAGTCCATCTCTATCAGTTCGAAATCATCACCAACAATATCTTTCATGCTAATGGAATTCTTGACAATCCCTTTTTCTTGCGACTGAGCTATCTATTACAATGATATTCCAAATAATGTCTGTTCTAAATTACCTCTTGGGCATGCCACACTTATTTTAATCAATTTAACTAATTCAGCTAATTACAGTAAAGTCCAATAAATAGAAGCATGCATGAGACCATTGATTCTCTCGTGTCTGTGGCTTCATCACAATGATGAGTCAAGTTAACTGATAACCTCCTCAAGGCAGGATTACCCCACCTTTACAGTGGAACCAAATATGGTCCTGAGTTGCTCATCTGAATCCATTAACACACTTTTTCTCTCCTTTTTTTTTCTTATTTTGTAGAACACCAAATGAGATATTATTGATCTTTTTCCTCAGATCTTTACCCAATTAGTTTAACAGTCACTGAAACTCAAGGAATTGTGTCTGAATCTTCCACCGGCATTCTCTTTGATGCTTATATTAACAAAAAATAAACTGACATTTCAGCTATAAATTTTAGAAGGAGACTGCGGAGTTCAAGAAGTGATGATATTGAGAGACTCCCCTCGGGTTTTGAATTCCTATGCAGAGAGTGCTGGAGGAATGGCATGTGTTCAGATTGTGTTGGGATTTAAACCCATTGTTCATCTGCCACTGTTCCTAACCTCAGAGGGGACAGTGTCACTCCAATGTGTTCTCTACAAGTAAGCTAATCTGACAAAACCTCCAGGCTTCTTCCTCAAATTATTGCTTTGTCCTCCAACATCTAAAGATTTACCCACTTTGTCTATCTTTTGTATTGAAGAAAAGCCAATATGTTATCTTGGAGAGCAATCAGATTTGTTCTGCCTTATGAGAACATTCTGCGTAACATTCATTATAGTTTTGAACTGTATGATATCCCCGTGATTGTGCTTTCTCGACTTGTTCTGTAGCAGACGAAAACTGGCATTTTAAAATAGTTAACCCATCGTCTAAATTAGACAAAGACAATTGCGTTTTACCGATATTCGAATTAGATAATTCATCTTATTCAACTAATTAGACAACCAAAAATTCAAATAAAAGACCTTTTGAGATTTGAGCACCCAATCCACTGATCAAGAGTTAGCTATGCTAACCACTACACCAATGAGTCAACTGCGTGAGACGCACATTTCAGTCGTTTTCAGTTATGCTTGACTGGTTTCAGTTGAATTCAGCTAATTCATTTAATTTAAAGAATCTAATACAAAATCAGGAAAACATGATTAAAGAAGGAATTAAAATGCCTGCAATTACACTTAATTGGTGAGAGCTTCAGTTTTGTAAGAGACCTCTGGCTCAAGCTACATTTCATCTTTGTCAATTCTGTTTTTTTTTTAATTCACCAAGTATGAAAATAATTACGAAAAAACTCAATTGATTTGTGACAAATAGTATATTCATATTATACAACTTTCACTGCTGCCGAATCATGTCTTGAGGAGGGAAACTCATCAAATGAAACAAGTCTCAGATAAACATTGGACAGAATAAATGACAAATGAGAACAGAAATAACCTACCTAATTCCTATTCTATTTTCACACCTTGCTACGACTGCTTACTCAAATGTGTGAAATGATAAAAAAAAGAAGAAAAAAGACTGATTGATAAGTTAAGGAAACATGTTGTGCTGTGAGCTGATCAAAATCAATGGTGAAGTTGCATGAAATGTGTCACATTAGGAGGATTACAGGGAGCTGAGTTTCCTTCAATGAGAAAGCCTGAGGAAGCAGAGGTACTCTACACTGATAGAATCCACCACATTTCTCACCCTTTTCAGACTGTTAACTCCTCTAATCTATATTAATATGCACTTTCTTTTTATCTCCCTGTATGTAACTGTCTGATCTAGATAACAGCTGATGAATAGATGGATAGAAGCTGTATTCAAACCTCTTTTTTGTCAGGCACTGTAATATTGCCAAAAGCTACAGAAGAACTTTGAGTTACTTTGAACTGTGTATGATCTGAGCTTGTGATGTTAATGGCAACAGGAAATGGGCTGGTTTGTCTTATCTTATTAACTAGAACTATTTTTAGATTTACTTATTCGCATTAAACAACATTATTATAGATTTCATCTTATTAGATAACAAATGGTTGTCAATTGACTATTAAGTAGTTTTATCAAAGATATCATCAAAGGGGGTTAATGAGAGACCTAAGGAAATGTTTCAGAGCTTGAAAGCAAACATAGATCTGTTATCTAGATGGTTGTTAAACAAAGGGAAAATCCCAGTAATGGAACAGTTTTAGCACACTGTTTCCCAAAAATATCGTACGATATTCAAATATTATCAAAGTTAATTCTCTGTTGTCCAGAAAAACACACACTATAATAAAACTAGCATAAACTAGAAAGTCCAGTAGAAGGTATACTGACCACGGTCCCAAACCTAATTCCCCATACTGCCTGGTCCTTCCTGTTCGAAGGCGGGCTCCTGCCCCAGTGCACCATAGGATACATTTCCAATGCACCATGGGATGGGGATCCCTCTATGAAGAGAATCACACACCCACAGGACTGAAAACATTACCTTCCATCTAACAAATTAACGTAGAGTTATGGAATGCATGTCTCTGTTTTAAGAACGTCCCAGGAAATCTTGCTATTAACATAAATGCCCTGTGATCCAGCTGAGCTGGGACCGTCACATAAATAATTAATGGTAGTGGTCCAGCAGGGCTGGTGCTGTAACATTAATGATTAATTTTCGGCTTCCTACTGATTGTCATACGGGGATAATGTCGGGTAAATTAACGGATATTCATTGTCCATCACTGCCTCCCTGAACATGGATTCCGGACTAAAGTTCGGAACCGGTTCAAGTCTCTTGAATAATCTTGAATAGTCGTTACAATTATCTGAGAATAGGAAGAATTAATGGCTGATTTTTCCATTAATTAATTCTGAAGAACTTTTTACTTTCACAATCAATGATAAATTGCCCGCTCAGTTCAATTGTTTCGGAATTTTTACCGCATAAGATTATTCTTAGCTTACAGCTTATTGACTGAACAGAAATGGGAATTGAAATGTACTAGCCTGAGTTATTGAAGTAACATCCTATTCAGGAAAAAATTGTCGTCAGAGTAATCGGTGAATTGATAATCGGATTGGTTCCGAACCCTATTTTACACGTCCACGGCAGGTGATTCTAAACACGTCCGTGTACCGTATGACAACAGATCCGTGTACGAATAGAGACTCAAATCCTGGTTACAGTCCATTGTCTGTGGGAAGATACGCAGATGGAAACTATTTGTGGGACCATGAAACGAAAATAGAAGAGATATTTTCATGCAGAGTTAGATTTTTAGCCCCACATTTATGGTATTTTTTTAGACGAGGGAAGAGTTCTTGGAGGCCTCGGTAGCCTAAAGTTCTCAGCGCTGTAAGGATTTCACAACTTATCTCAGCAAACGCGTGTTGCTTAAAGAAGAAATGTTAATTCTTTTCTTCTTTCTTCCATGAAGAAAATATTTTGATGTTGCGCAACAATTGTAATAAAATATTGCATTGAAACATTATTATCATTTTACATAAAGTATTAATACTTCTGTCTGATAACTACATGAAGTACTCACATAAGAATTACGACTAGAAATCGTAATCATAAAGGCACATGACTAATAAATTAAGGGCCCATTTACACCAAGCGTCAGCGTCAAGCAGAGTCAATGCTGCGATGATGCTTATGACACAGCCCTTATTGAAACCAATGGAGGTGATCCAAAATGGGTTGCAACCCCATTCTTGAGTGACTCTATTTGTTTCTATTCAATTCAATGAGAGCTGTGTCGCAAGCATCACCACAGCATTGATTCTGCGTTGACGCTAACGCTTGGTGTAAACGGGCCTTAAAAGGGAAAAATAGAAAATAGACTGTACACTTGGCTCCTTTAGGCTAAATACACTTTGTGTACTATTTAACAATGGTCCCTTTAAATTAACTTTATCTGTTACGAGAGAAATTTCTTTTCTCACACATCAAGTTTTGCTACTTTCCACCGAAGTCTGAGAAACTGGTACAGTTCTGTTATTGTAATAATGTTTCGATACTAAAATGAACACTAAATACAGAAGGAAAGTGTAATACCCTGATTAATAAACCATAAGGACAGGTCAGTAAGTATCACCTGCACAGAAGCCAGCCACCCTCAGGGGTGAGTGTTTCATATGCTCTGACTGCTGGAGGGGACTGACAAGTCAGATTGAGTTGGGAACTAATTCCATTGTTTCTATCTGTCCTGCTAATCCCAGGAGGTGAGAGTGTCAGTGGTATTCCTCACTCACTGCAGGAAGGCTAATGTAACAGAGCCTCAAGCAAACCTAAGTAGAGAATCACTAATTGTTGTGGCTGCTTCTTCTGCAGGTGAATTGATCCTAAGTACACTTCATCCCTTGTAAAATTACAGCCAAGAGTTAGACTTTACCAGAAATGTCATCCAATATAATCTATCTCCAGTTCCTCAGCTAAATGATGAAGTCATAAAAGGTTCAGGAGCTGAGCCAAGTTAAACATCTCCCCTAGGTGTTCATTCTATATGCACAGCCTCCTGGAGGTTACTCAGTAACCAGATTGTATTGGGACCTCAAGATATTGTTCTTGCCTGTCCCTGGTAATCCCAGTGGTGACAATACCATTGCACTGTATTGAAATGAGCTAATCTAGGAGAAGCTCAAGGCAGTTGACTCAATTTATTGTTCTCTCCTGCAACGTCCATCGACTTACAATAATCCTGCTCTAAGCATTCTTGCTCTTCATTATATGTTATTTTAAGAAACTGGACATCAGAAATTGTTCGCAGCCAAGAATGTCGATAACAGCATTTTTTTCAAAAAAAGAATCGCATGAAACTGTCACTGAGTTTGTGAAATTTCGGTAAAATAAAAATAAGTTAGTCAAGGGTTTATTTTAGTAAATTTCTCCAATCCATTTCAGTTTAATATCAACCTTTTTAGTTGGTATCAAACTTTTGTATGCAAAAAATTTAATTGTTCTGTCATTGTTGTTTGTGGAAACAGTGAATACCTCGTTTAGGTAAGGATTGTTGCAAACTACAATCATTTTATTTAAAAAACAAAGAAAACAGAATTGGAAATTCTACTAGAAACAGTTGGCTAGCTTATTTTTATCTTCTGTTATAACTTGTATTTAGCAAGAGAGTTTTGATAAAAAACTGGTAATGAAGCAACATTCGCCAAGAAATACAGACATTTTTACAAAGCTGGATCAATAATAAAGTCTAAAGAAACAAGACTGCAAAGTGTGTAGTTTTCTCTCTGTCAGAGAGTGAGAGTCTCATAATGATGACAGGATGCTTCATATTACTGAACCTTTTAGCTATTAAGTCAATATCTCCCCCATTTAGTACATAAATCAATACATTTTGTCTGTTCTCTGGGTTTGATCTTCCAGAGTTGCATTAACAGTGAGTGTGTAATATTATCTCAGCATGCACAATGCCAGACAAAATATCCATTTGCTGTCTGATTTAGACATCCTCACAAATCTGCACACTTAAGTGATCATTTCTTGTTATCCTGGATGAGAAAGGATAACAACATGTTTGGTATCAAGTCCAAAATATTGAATCCTAGTCTAAATCTAAAGCACGTTTCATGAAAGATCTGAAAGTACCAATGATATAAGGTACCAAGTCCAATCTATTAAAAATCTCAATTCAAATAGTTTATTCACCAGAAGAGTACCAATCCAAGAGTATTAAGTCCAAAATATTGAATCCTAGTCTAAATCTAAAGCATGTTCCATGAAAGATCTGAAAGTACAAATGACATTAGGTACTAAGTCCAGTCTATTAAAAATCTCAATTCAAATAGTTTATTCACCAGAAGAGTACCAATGAATGTGGGTTAGCAAATGCTATTTCTGTAGACAGAAGTTGTTTTGAACAAAACCTTTATAAGGTTTCATAAAGAGACACTTAGTACTTTGGGATCAGATCTATTTCTTTATAGCCTTTTATGACACTGCCAGCATTTACCAATTCCCGTCAGAGTAAATCAAAAGACTTCACCTTGGACTGATAAGGGGAAACACTTCAAAGTAGATGATACCATGGAAACATCTGTGTTGTCATTAGTGAATTGAGACTTTCAGAAGGTGCTGATGGTTGTAATGAGTACATGACCTGGTGTAATCCCAGACAGAAGGACAACAGCATCTGTTTGGGGAGGAAGTTAAGCTAATTTTGTACAATGATCACTTTACACTGATGTTGCTGTACAGAGGTAGTGAGTACATATTGTTCTTTGATGTTAGAAAAGAGCGTTTATCATCAAAAGCATTTGTGTTACGCCTTATATAACTCCAACAGATTGTTCCCAAACTGTTTTAACTTTTCTCTAATGAAGTTGGTTTTGCAATTTAAAGTCCGAAAAAGTATAGAACATTACCTTTGAAGGGGCAATTTGACCAAATCTCAAGCAATCGTCCTCGCTTGGTTTCTCGGCCATTTTTCATGAAAAGATACTCGACTTTGAGTTCATTTCTAATTATGTATCAAATGAAACCTATTCTTTGGTTTAACGCACTTAGTATATAAACCTCGACTCGAGATTTTCCTAAATAACACAAATCTGACATTTATGGCATTTTCGAACAAAACGGACGAGGGATTTTAAAGAGTTTCAGCAAAAAATAAAGTTGTCCTCAGTGGGAATTGAACCATTACTGGTTTAGAATTCTAATGTCTTATCCACTCTGTCGTGCCTTGCCAGTCTCAGTCATGTTCTATTGAATCTAGAAAATATCCAAGTCTAAAAAGTGAAGTGGAGCATGACTCCTACTCAACACATGACTTCTACTCAACACATGTCTAATTGGAAGTGTGGAAAAGTCATTAGACATCTGTGATGGAGTTCAACCGGCTTGATACTAAATCCTTTTATCAAGTGGACGCCCGAGTAACTAAGTAATGTTAGATTGACGAAAATGATGCAACTCAGTCAAATCT
>JBCAUG010610919.1:0-14224 GCA_038406175.1 Haplosyllis leylae | reverse complement strand
GTGGTTACCCCCATCCCAGCCAAGGGTGCAGGGGTACCATGGGCTACCCCCCACCCACCTGTGGTACCCCCGTACAAGTCCTGACTTGTACCTGGCTGGGTCCCCCCCCAAACCCTGTCTGGACCTGGCTGGGGTACCCCCCCGCCCCCCGTGGACTGACAAATAAACTGAAACTATTACCGTCCCCCATCATTCGGATGGGGGCGGTAATAACTCCCTTTACATGTACTTTCTGTTATGTTTCACCACGTTACCTTGATATCCAGCTGGTTTTCAAGATTTGACGTATTTCCTGCTGATTCCTGCTGCGAGACTGAGAACTGTCCTTCTTCTTCCAGTCCCTTTAAGAATGCTTCCTTAAATGATTGAAACAAAACGTTCTAATATATCACTCATTCACAGAAATCGGAGGCCACTAACGATTTTTTTTTAACTGTATCATTCCCTCCACCTTTAGATCTTTCTGCCTGCTTTATTAATTTAAACAAGTCAGCTTACCCTTTTCTTCAACTTTTTGAGTTCCTTTTTGCTTAACTTTGGTTTTTCTTCTTCTTTTTCTGCAATACAGTGCACGTATAACAAATTAGTCGAATTGTCTTGGTCATAAGCGATACTTGCTATGCACTAGTATACGACAGAAATATTATACATGTACCTTTATTTTCATTTTCCTCGGCACTATCGTACATGTATGGTGAGGCCTCTTCTCCCTGTCCATTTTCTTCTGTTTCCAAGTTGTCCATCTTTTCCTGACACAGATTTACAAGAAATATGTAGAATAAAAGAACATTTTATTTCGAACACAAAAGAATCTCAATAGTTCACTTCCCAACCTCAGTGGTAAGTGCTTAATTTTCTTCTTGTTGTCCTCAAGGGAGTGTGGTGGATCCAGTGGGATGCATTTACAGAATAACAAGTGAAATATCTAGTGTATGAACTGTCACAACTCCACAGCTTATGGTTTAGTTATAATTTGTTAAGCCCTAATAAATAATAAGGGAACACAAAAGAAAATATCAGGCAGTGAAATTTTCACCAGGTGGCAATAGATGTGTAGCTGAAATGGCCAGTCAACAAAGACGGTTAAAGGATGCAAAAATTTAGTTCAAAACCTGTACATATTCATTCCAACAAAAGAAATGGTAAGGGTTCAAAGGTGGCCCTGCCCCCATCGCATTTACACCAAACTATCTGTGGAATGGTCCATTTTCAATCTGCTTGCACCACTGGAATTGTCTCAGTCTCCTCTATCTTGATCTGCTTTTGCACCCTTCGCACCACAATGAAGATTTTGATTGATCTGGATAGAGGAGACCGAGATGATTTCAATAGCGCAAGTGAGTGAAAATTGGACCATTATTAAGGAAGTTACAAGCAAAAACATTTTAGGGTGAGGAGGGTGCAAATGCTGACACTAAGGATGCAAAGGGTGTGATAGGTACAAAGGCTGGTGGGAAGGGTACAAAGGGTGAGAAGGCAGTCAAAACTAGGGTTCTTGGTCCCCACCACCTTTGAGTGCAAAAAGTACAAGTTGGATTACAGCATGTAGGTGTCCCCGCCACCTTTGTGTACCACCAAAATTTCATCTACATTCACAGAATGGTGAATAGCATTTGTAGGTTTCCCACCACATTCCCAAAATTTTGGGGCCAACAAGCAAAACCAATCACTAAGGTAACTCTAAGCGAGCCACCAACAAGTGAAAAAAAAAACTACAGACGTTTGTCTTTACCACCATTATGAAATATTTATGCCAACTAAACCACATGTCACATTAAATCAGGGGCATCATTAAGAATCACATTCCACTTTACACACCGGACGAGTAACTTTACAGTCACCAGCCCGGATGAAAGTCCACTCGCTTGGGATTTCACCGGAAAAATATTTCAGCAAAACATCAATTAATTCACAGAGGTTACTTGTTTAAAATTCTTTTGGTTTCGATTTCAATGACTGGGCGAATGGACTAAAATATTTACCAGCCTGAACATAAAAGTTCACAAACCTCGGATGATCCCCTGTAAACTGTTCGATCGAAGATCATACTCGTTCCTGGGTCCCAATCATAAACATGATAATAATTTGGAAACATGCCTGTAATTATTAACGATACAAAACATCCAGAGCAAAGGAAGGTTGTACAACATAGTTGTACCACTACTAGACTAGAGTCTAGCCCTGCCACATCACCACGACTTTGGAAATGATTTTGTGTAACAAAGATGATTTAGATTTCTAGAATCACAGGCTCTAGAATCACTTGTTTTCCTCACCCACAGGTGCAGGCACAAATTAAAGGCCTGTGTCTAGATCTAGATCTGGTTTACCCATGGCATAGTTAACACACCTGTAGGTCTTCGTCGTCAATCTCCTTAGGTCTGTATCCTGGGTCTCCCATTACTTTCTTAGGCTTCTTTGTTTTCTTTTCCTCCTGTTTTTGGACGCCAGTATCTTCTGTTTCATCGTCTCCACATTCTGCTTTCAACATGTCAAATTTTGACATTTTCTTACTTTTTGTTTTATTCCCGCCACCTTCGTCCCCTTCTTTACCAGCTTTTCCTCGCGATTTCTTCGGCATTTTTGAATTAAAATACGAAAAAGGGGTTATTTCCCTTAAACTGGTCTGCGTTCACCAAAATATGATGAGCAATGTTTCGAAATCTGTGACACAACTGCTGAAATAATTTTCGCCACGAACATGCGCCACAAAAGGGTTTTTCCAATCTTAAAACGAGGCAATGACGTCATTACAGTTTTGGGAAATTCCGAGCTACTTTGTGATAAGAAACTGGACAGTGTTTTTGCGATATAAAATTCACTGTCAGTAAGTTACAGAAGAACTATATTTTTCAATCACCGCGCAGAGAGGTGTTTAATTTTAAACAATAAGAGCTATTCTTCACAAGGAAAAACAATTTATAATGATTTTACAAACAGTTATTCTTTATTACTAATTCATAAATAAGGAGCAAATATAATATGCATATTTAAGTACTACTGCTACATTGCTGCTTTGTCTTACTGCTACAACGACAAAGATGTTTGTTTTGTCACACACCCACACTTGTTTCTATGGCATGTTACAATGTAGTTTTGACTAGTTTTGTACAACAATGTACATAGGTGTACTTGTGATCAAGTAATTGTAATTTTGTGTGTGTGTGTGTGTGTGTGTGTGTGTGTGTGTGTGTGTGTGTGTGCAAAGCTAACAAGTGAAACAGTATGTGACGTTTGATTACCATAATATAACAGAGTTTGATCTAGTTTTTCGAAAATAGCACCATCAAATTCAACATATAATGTTCAACATTCTTCTGTTTAATTACAAGCAACACTTTTGTCAGTTTAGTTTACTCAGAAATGATGCTGAAATGCCACTTATTAGCGCATTTGGTGCAACCACTTGTTGGGTCCCCATGTAACCTTCTTTTTGGACATCTTCTTTACTGAACTCCTTCGGGGTGACACCGGAAAATCATCAAGACTGCATAAGTCTTCCAACTTTAATGAGGCCCTGGAAAGGAAATATCGGCATGTAGGAAGACTTTTTCAGCATAGTGGTCCTGAAAGCTTTTCTAAGCAACAGCCTTTCTGTGCCTTCAAGCCAATAAGCAAAATACTTTCAACTAATCTGAATTAATTACCCATTTTCATCGTCGTCACTGTCGCTGTCAGAACTCTCACTCAAAAGAGTACTACTAAGCGGTTGCCAAGGAGATCTATCGATTGTGCTGTGTGTTAACATCTTCGGTCTTTGGATATCCAGCAAAATTTTCTTACTGCCATGTCTATTAAAAAAGAACAGATTTCCAAAATTTTCAAGACTAACATAAAGATGTATAAAATAATGGCAATAAGAGATACTGTGTTGTCCTTTGGCTAAAAATTTGAATCAAATCACCTGACTATTCTTGCTACGCTATCTGATGAAGAACGAGACACATTCTGTCCGTTGATGCGTACTATACAGTCCCCTCTCTGTAAACCAGCCGCTGCGGCTGACGAATCTGTGAAGGAAAACGTTACACTTACATCTGTTTGTATGTGAAATGATAACATTTTAAATTTGCAACTAATTGTTTTATTTGATACTTACTAGGTTCAATGGTGCATACTTGTACGGGACATGTTCCTGTTACACTGAACCCGTATCCCATTGAAGTTCGCTTTACAACTATCTGTAATGACAAAATAAAGTACATTAAGTAAAATATGATCTTTCCAATTCCGAGAAAAATTACTTTGGCTCAGATTTGTTCTTCACATACCATGTGTGGATCCATCCAGAGGACATCTTTGTTCACTGCCGGGATAGTTTTGGATTCTTTCGGGCGCTTCGGGATTCCTAAGTAAATGAATCATAAATTATAGAATTAAAACAATTAGACACTTCCTTATTGACTTTCCATTTTCACTGTAATCAATACATAGAAGTGATTTATACCTCTGTTTTCGTTTTTGGCAGCTAAAGGCTGTCTGGGCTCGCCTTGTACTTCCATATGTTTTCTGCGACCCACATCTTCACCAAGAAGGTAGTACCAACCATTTACAACCTGTGGAGATAATACATGAGCATTACAAACCCCAAAAAGAGAGCATAATTTAGAAAATCAATGTACATATAAAAAGGCTTCTTGCGAAAAATGTACCTTTCTTTGGGTTCTGATATGATGAACTCCAAACGACATACAACCGAGAAGATCAGATCTCCCGTTTAAGTCATCTCTGTGCCAAACAGACAGCAACAAGCGTTTCCTCTCATCTTCATCCAGAAGTTCGCTAAATATCACATAAAATAATATCAAGATTATTTTTTAATACCTTAGATTTTGTTCTGAAAAAATCCAGCATTAACAGTTTACGCTATCTCCTTTTCATGTATTTTATTAGTACTGGAGTTTCTCAAAAGCGAATAAATCAATTTTACTCACAATGAAAATTTTTGATCGAAATTTGGAGAATTTGTGTCGTAAACCGTCTCGGTTTTGCAGCGAGTGCGTCTGGAGTCATCTGGAACCAGTGACACCTAAAACATAAGGAACAAGTATTGATCCAAAATACCGTTGAAATATATGGATACATTTCAATTTTCAAAAAACACGTATGTTTCAATACATAGGTGTATTAACCTAAATATTAAGTACATTGTGTACTAAACAGACTTACCTTAACATAAGAATCGCATGTGTGCTTCCATTTTGTTGAGAAATGACGACCTTGCATGACTAAAAACAAAGACAGTAGACTTAGTTATAACCAAATCTGAGACTTTTCAAATAGATTTAAACATAAAGTATACATTCTGAAGAAATTAAGAAAGGTTAATTCTTACCGTGCACGGTTAGCAATCCATAGTTCATGTAGACTGACAATTTTATTTGACCTGAAATGAGAAATGACAACTTTTATCCAGATATTCACACAATATAAAATTCCATTTGAAACTTTAGTGGTGTGGAACGACAATTTTGCGCACTAGCAAATTGTAGGTAATTGATTACCAGTGATTAATCTATGAATCGATTCATATTTTTTCAGTGTTGAGAAAACAAGTTTTTCCTTAGCATTGGACATTGTGGTATGAAGTGTGAAACTTCACAAGCATCAGCATTTATCCCAAGCGCGTTGTTCATTTCTCAACATGAGAATTTCTCAAGAAGCGGCTGACCAAACATAAGTCAAGGTAACCGGGCTTGAAGTATGAGAAAATCACACCATGTTCTCTAGGACATTTAGCCCAAAATGACCTTGTTTTTTATATAAAGATTGAATTGTGAAATCTTTTGAATTCCATTCATGCGCAAGGTGGTTACTGTGGAAACAGTGATCTTTGAAGTAGTTTGGTAATAGTAAGTTTAGTTGACCTACCTTTGTAAGCCTGATACATTTTCTGAGAGTGATGTGACTTTAAATTGTTGAACTTTTCCTTAAATCCTCCACATTCCAAAACAGGCAATTGCTCGTAACTGCTTGCTATTTCAGTCCCTGAACTGCGTACATCCTCTGCAAAATAAAGAATGCAAATTGACTTATATACTGTGACAGCTTTTCGTTTGATATCATTCTTTAATCTTGTTGCAGCTTTTCGGTTTTATACGAAGAAAAATATCAAGTACCCCGAAGAAAATGTGAAAAATCCAATATATGAGACATAGTTCCTGACTCGCAAACTTTCTTTCAGAGTCTGATTGAACTGATCTGTATCCGAGGAATTTATGGGCTAAGTTCTAAGCAATTTAATCAAAGCGCTTAAGGCGCCAACTCCCATTTCTTTTTCGAATGCAACAATTACAAAGGCACTTGTAAATTGAACATCTATCAGAAATTATTAAAACAATTCATTAATGTGCTGCAACTTTGTTCACGTTCAAAATAGTCCCTTACTAGAACAATTGTTCATAGACAATCTTACTAATTAGTAGAACAATCGTCTTCTGTTCCTCAAAAAAAACGGAATGAACAAATTTCAAAAAGAGCTCACTTTAAAAATATTACCAGTCACAGAAAATGCATCACATTTTTAATTTAAAAAATATTACCTAAATTTGGCACTACAGCATGGTTGGCAGAAACTAGCATGATTTTGTATAGAGACATTTCCTTTCCTGGTTTAAGTGAAAGCATTTAAAAGTACATATTGAAACGGTGTACAATTATAATTAAATGTCCTTGGTTGTTTGAAATGGTAACTTCCGGAGAACAAAAGAAAAAACACATGGACAATTCTCACTGAGGGGTTTCCTAACTACAAACACCTAAATACACCTTCGGTATTCCCACTGAGAAATGTGACCAAACAGCAATTTCCCTGTAATAACCACCTGTCATCTAACCATCAAAGGCAAACAGGTAAATCGTATTTCCAGGTGGCTTTTATTCCGGAGTCAAATTCGCTCAATTGTGTTTGTTAGTTTTCACCTTTATTCTGAAAAGCGGAGGTGGACTCCAAATTTTCACCATGACCAGTCATCATCGGCAAAAGAAACAAGACGTACACCTGGTATAAAATTACCACTGTCTCCTTTATTGTCTGGTTTATGGAGTTTGTTCTAACCTCTTTTCGCAGTATGTGTCTTTGGAAAAGTCGCTTCAGAACATTCTGAATTCATGTAATGCCCTGAAGCTTCATTAAACCTCAATGAAATATCGGAAATGCATTGACTGTATGTGTCAACGCAAAATTTGCCTTGTGGTCCTTCCCCTGTGTGGGGTGAAATGCCTTTCCTATCCAGACGGAGACTTTCTGGATCCACCACTCGACTGGTATACTTTCTTCAGATGCCTTTTTGATAGCCAACTTAAACAACTGAACAAAGAAATAAACGTTTCAAAAATAAAAAAAAACTCGAAATTCAAAAAATGGACAAAGTCATAAATCGGCCATTTTTAGATGCACTAAACACAAAAATAACTAATAGGGAAACAATCACGTCTAAAACCTGGAAGAATTATGTTGTATTACACTTCTTCTATACCTGCCACTGTTTGAATCAGTAATTAATCTTTTGTGACAACTGACCCGTTGGTGTCCTTCTAAAACCAAATTACAATTTCGAGCTCGTCTGCTTCTATCCTCAGCACTGTTTACTCCTTAGTCCTATCTTTATTGAATATTTACTGACAATATAAGCTGTGAATCAGGGATTAAAGTTATCCATTTCCCAATCTCCCAACAATGAATTGTCTATCAGCGCATAAAATCATAGACATTTGAATTTGTTTACTGTATGCTCCACATCTATCAATTATGAATTTCGATTGGAGTGGATGTTTACTTTGATTGCCAATATCAAAGGTAGAGTAAATAAATGCATTGTCCGCTCAAACTACCTGGAAATGTTAATTTAATAGTTGGTAGCTGAGGTTCTAAACTTCACTGTTGTCGACAGGTAGATGTTTTAGTACTTAGTAGACCGTACTTTATATCAGAAATAAGTAGAAGTTATTGTCAGCTTCACTGTCATATTGATAATGGATAGATGTTCATACGATGAACTGCTGTCAGTAAATTGTCTATGAAGACGACTTTGGTCATTTTTCACCTCAGTATGCTTTTTCAGGAAACTGCTGGTTTTAACTGTGGGGGTAAATGATATTTCAAAGGGAAATATGGTCAAGTGGGGGTCATCCATTGAGTGACCTTTCAGGAACCCTGTGTGCGTGCTATCCACCTGTGCTGTATAATATTCCCCAGCCTCCTTAGTGTGAACCTTATCTACTTACTGATGGTTTGATAAGATTACCGACTCAAAAGCATTTTTCAGGCAATACCGCTGATAGTGACACCCAGTGCCGTTGAAAACTCAGGTGAAAAATTACCAACAGAAATACCACTTTGGATCCAGCAACGAATACACTTTTAAACACTGTCATTCAAAACAGCATGCAGCAAACAACACCTTTCAAACCTAATCATATTTTTGAAATCATAATTGTGGTTTGGTAAAAAGCACGCAAAGTAAATATCAACAAATTATCAAAGGATTAATTTGTCGACTTTGTTTGCGAACCATAGGCAATATACATATTTGGCGGCTTGATATAAAACTGATAAAGATGGTATCTCCGCGTGGCTTGCCTCCTTCAATTGACAATGCCAAACTATATCAAATCTTCTCTGCACAAAGAACCAGATTTTAAAGCAGTCTAATGAGGTATTAACACACATAGGATTAACTTAACACGTCTTAAAAAACATCGATTGAACATCCTTGCGCAAGAGCACATTCTGCAAGAAAAGACACGGTAATGGATGGGTCATTATCAGCTTACAGGGAAACATAGAATTACTCTTGTTCTTAACAAATTTTAATTGGTTAATTAACATTTCAATTGGAATGCCTAATGCAATGTGTAGACTAATGAATTGGTGCTCACCTTTACTATGGCCCGTGAGAGATGCTAATTTTCTCTTAATTGCTGTCCTCACACTGAAAGCATTTCTCTTGCCACTTTCTTGAACATTACAATCTTTTCTCTTCAGAGGTGGATTAGTTGGTCTCAGGAACCCTTCCTGGATGCAGTTATCGTCGTAGAGAAATTTCCTGGTTGCCGTTTTGAATTGTGGTTCTGCGTCAGTCAGTTTACAACTTTGCGACCTTACAAGGGTTGATGAAGCACTTGGTAGCTGTTGAAACGATGATGTTCTCCTTGGCAAGTTTCTATTGTAATATCTGGGAATGGTACCATAAACGTCCACGCCTTTGTTGTAGTATGTCGGTCTCCCGGGGATAGTGTCATAAACGTCTTCATCTTGAGTCATTTTGTAGTTGGGTTTGTATTTGTAGCCTCTGGGAAGGATACCTGTGCTACCCCTGTGAGAATTCATACCTGTATTGGAAGCACCAGGCAAATCCAAATGGTACAGATCAGAATTTGACAACAGCAGGTCTGTGTATGAGAGGTTCTGTTGGTTCTCTTGCTGTTCCATGCGGGGTATGGGGCTCAAGGCAAGGCTCCTCAACGGACTCAATAGTCTCTGTTCAATACGACCTTCACCACGACGATGACCTTCGTTGGAAAGATGACCCTTGTAATTAAGTTCAATCTCACTGTCAAATCTCACAGACTGTTCACTAATTCTTCCACCAACGCACAACATGCTATCTCTGAAAAGAGGAAATAACAAATATGTAACGTTTAAAACACTGCCAGCCGCCACCACTTAGAAATTTACATTTTAGAAAGATGTTGCTGATTGTAAATCACCATTTGTAAATGCCTGGGGAAACAAATCGTGCATCTTTAAAAATGACGCAAGAACACATAGGAGAAATTGGTAGAATAATCAGTTATGTGTTGTGTGTCAACATGAAAATGGAACACACCAAACTTTACAAATTTTACAATTTTGCGTAAGATGTTCAACCTGTTCGGAGAGCTGTCACTCAGTCTCAGCAACGAATAAATATTTCTAATTCCAGTAAAATCCAAACTTAAATGACAGTCTCAAGTTATCCAAATTTACATTGTAGATTGACATATACTTGATGTGAGCAGTCCATCCTTCTCTGGACTAATCAAACCTTTAATTATTTCAAAATGTCACCAACTGACTCACTTCATGGGGCTTTAATAAGCAGATTTTGTCGCAATTAGAACACTTCAGCCTTTAAGAAAAACCCTGTGTTTACATGCCTGCTTCAGGGTTGTGGGATTTTTATCTAACAATCCCTCCAAACTGACTAATGAGCATTCACTTGGTAGGCACTACAACAATACTCAGTGTTCACAATGGAAACTTGGGGTTCCATTAATGGTTGACATTATTTCCTTCGCAAGAAATGACACTGTAATTCATCAGTAAAACGATTACAATTGCTCTCATTAAAATTCTTACGTGAACTGATGAGTCTTAGTTTACGCAAGAGGTCAGAATTGACCTGACATAAAAATATAATTCAATTGCATCTTGAAACTCACCATTTGTATACTCAACCGAAAAAATCCTCTGCTTTTTTACCCAAAGACAATAATTTTTAAATGCGTCAATTTTAAAATACTGTCTGCAAAATCCAGTGAATTTTACAGAAGTAACTTGTATCCAACAAGGCTCTGTACACTCAATATTGTTTATGGTTACGTCCTGCGATTAGTTATAAAGATAATAAATTTCCGGTATCCCGGTGCTCAGTGTTGGGGCATGTACAGTTTTTAATAATAACAAATTCGTCTCCCAAAAGGAATCCCGTTGTGTAGAGCAAAATATGATAACACTCTCTTTTGTACATCAGCGTAATGGCACTGAGAAGTCTACAGTGAAAATGCATCTTTCAAATGTCACTTGTCACGAGATATATGATGACATTGTTCTTCATTATTTTCTAATTTCAAAATAACTGACTGTACAACAGTCTCTAGTTGTCATAAATTCATTCGGAGGAAAAAAGATATCCTATCCAAATATACAATCCTTTTCAACTGAAAAGTGTTAACTAAATGTAAGCTTTGTTCTGTTCAAAATGTGTCTCTTTCATTTGGAGAGGAAAACTCTTCATTAACTTCGTGTCTGATGTTGAACTGAACTAAACGAGGAAAAGGAACCAAGAAAAATAACTCACCATGCAATCCTAAAATTGAACGTCACAGCAAAAATAATTAAACTCATAAAAGTTTCTTTCAAAGCATCAAGAACGACATAAATCCACTTAATAACTGACAGTCCGTTGCACTTGTCACGCTGAGAGAACAACTGAAGATCGTAAAATCCACCTAGGACTTCTTAAAGGCAAATTTCACAGGATTAACTTGCTAAGAGATGTATGATGTACACTTGAGCGCCACCTTTTTGACCTGTCAAGGTGGGAAATTACTGAGCCACTGTACCCCGTGGGACCCTTATATGTCCCTCGTTTCACTTTGAAGAAAAAGATGTTACTGTCCTTATGGAGCGTTACCTCTAATTTAGCCGTCAAAATCCATACATCTGATTGGTTCATTCTCCATGTGACCATCTACCGTCTTGTTATCAATGCCACAGCCACGTATATCCATGTGTTTTTGAAAATTGTGGCTATTTCTGTGATTGAAGAATGGCCAATTAAAATCAAGTAGTGGTGGTCCGAAGAAAACCATTAAAGTTGAGAGACCTTTAAGTGGAGTGGTTTTTCTTTGGTTGTCCCATTCAACCCCTACAATGGACTAATTTGGCTGTGCAAATTAGTTAAGACAGATTGTAAGAATAGTTTTCCGTCCATGTTGGTTACCAAGGATTTAGTGATGTAATTGCTTACACTTTTGTTATTGAGAAAACTGCACTATTTACAACACATTTCGAAATCTTTCCCACTTTCTCTATCATTTAATTTCTCTGCAGCTGTAGTCTCAGCATTGACCATATTTTGATTTAATTTATTTAATTCCGGAAAAAAGATAATATATTGACACAGCTTTAAGACTAAATATGTTCCCCAGCAGAGATACACTCCTTGAATTCATTTAGTTACATGTAATTATCAGCATTATCTTTAGGACTCAAGAATAAATCCAGAGAATAAATTGTTATTTTAGGCTTATTTGATAAGTTTCCTTTAAATTCTAGAGAGCTTCAGATAATGTCCTGGGATTATAATAAGTATTAAGAGGCTCAGGGGCTTTTGAAGAACTTACCAAAGAACGCCATTCCTTTTCAAGTCAGAAAACCCATTTTTATAACTATCAGGATGCAAATGTTTCTGTAAGTCTGGAGTGAATGTACAATTAGGCGGTGAAGCTACAACCATCAATTTTTCGGTAATTTTCAGACAGAAAATTATATTTTCCATTTACGATATTAAAAACGTTTTTGTTTTTCAAACTACCAAGGCATGAAATAGAGGGTTCTCACAAATTTGAAATGAGCTAATCAATCTTTGGTAAGCATTCCTGGTGCCTAAATGGTCACAGTCCAGTTTAGATGAACAAATAGCTTTAAACTGAAAGCTACTGTGAGGTCCCATATTATTACTTCAGGTGTAGCTACCTTTCTGAACATCAAAGAAGTCCAATTCCACAGGAAGATACCTTCCAACAATCAAGACATCACACTGTTGAATACAAAACTGACAGACTTCATGCACATGATTTGATTGTTATGTAAATCATGACAATTGACTGATATAATTGCTTACAATGGTCACCAGGGAACCTCCACTAACTCAACCAAATATTCTTACTGGGGAACACCAAATATACCAGGAGAAATTCTTCAGTTCACTGATTGAAGTCGTTGAGCATGCTTATATTACAATTGAACCACAATTTGCTTAAATTTAAGTATAGTTGACACACAAACAAGATTAAAGACTTCAAATACTGAATATCTATGTCTTCCATTATTCTGGAAGGAAAAGTACGTTAAATATTTTCCCACAGCAGAATCGTCATGTACAGTTCAGAGCTTGCAAATTTCACATTTTTAAAGATCAACAAAGTATTCCTACCTCTAAACCCTCAATTGCTCGAGAGATAAACTGTACAAATTGATCCTTTCACCGCAGAAGTGGTCCTGAAGGTAATCTCACCATATCGGCTCAAAAGTAATATCTGTGAAATGTACCTAATGGCCAATGTGGTTTTAAAATTTAAAAATGATGAGATCGTCCGCGGGGTTCAATTTACAGAATGTAACCGAAATCTTAAAGCGGAGGATCTAATAGCAGCTCATCACTGTTCATCTCCTTCAGTCAAACAATTTTTGTCATTCAAATTGTTGTCAATCACACATCAATCAAATGAGTGTCTTTGTGAATCAGTTCTATTTCAGAATTCCGCCCATACGCAATGAACGGTTGCAGAAGAAAAGGACATTTCTGAACAAAACAGTTTTGAAATGAAGCTAATAAATTGTCTTTAAAATTATCTTTCCATTTGGTACATAATTATCACCTTCAGCACAAATTTGCTTCGGTTTTTATTATTTAGGTCTCATAACGACTTGGCCACCTTAACATTAGGATGAGGTGTCTGGTCCATAAGTGCAATTTGATTAGATGTACTTTTCGACAGGATTTAGTGTTGATGTGATTTTTGGTTAAAAATATTCATCTTGTTTCACAGATAGGCTCACAACGGTCAAAATGTACCCCTCCTTTTCATTTTAAATGCATCTGTATGCAAATGGAATCCATACAAGGGTTACAATGAACAATCTCCATATTGTGACCGTCATATTAGTAGCTGGAGAACTTTGACGGGATTTCAAAAGGCTCTCTATAGGAATCGGTTATCCGCACAATGAGATTCACGCCGCAGGCAAGTTCCATGTAACAGTCTCCTTTACCTGCTCATTTGTGTTTTGTAAATCTCCAGATGAGATTTCAATCTCCCTTTTCAGGATTTACCCTATTAAGATCATTAAAGCGACAAAATTACTAAAGATGAGGGGGTTGGCCAGAGACAAGACAACCCTAATAATCCCATGGTCATCTTTGATCTGTACACTTTAACACTGGTCATCTCTGTATCGTTGAGATGTTCGTCTTAAGTTTGAACTTTTGGAATCGTTTTCATATAGTAATCACTGAGCTGCTAGACAATAGAGACCATTACAGGGTTGTGTAACAACTCTCCATTTTAATGGCTTCGTATGTAAATATTGAAAATGAAACCTGTCATTACCACAACATTTAATTGAAATCAGAATAAGTTTAATTAAATATGTTATCTATTGTGGCGTACGTGAGTTGGTCTACGTGCAAGCCTTGACCATAGCATGACAGGCAATTTTTCCCCTTTTAAATTC
>JBCAUG010610808.1:0-14225 GCA_038406175.1 Haplosyllis leylae | reverse complement strand
ATGCCGAGGGAAGCAAGGCTGGAAATTTTTTTGGAAAAAATACAAATTTAGGGCCCTAAAATTCATTGTTTAGCTGTCAAATGTATACTGGGGTCTCCAAATCTGGGGGTCTGGGTCCCCTAGGGCCCCCCTCTGGATCCACTAGTGTTATGGATTGAGTCAATATAATGTAGAAGAAGTATGCACACAAGAAGACAAAATATGAAATGAAATGATGGTGAGTTGGGCTAGAAGAGTGAAAGAAGTATGATATTCATGCCGAGCGAAGCGAGGCTGGAAATTTTTTTGGAAAAATATAAAAAATACAGCCAAGAGGTGTATAAGAGATAGTCCTTATCTGGGACAGAGGGGGGGGCCATGGCCCCCTTGGCCCCCCCCTGGATCCGCTACTGAGTGTGGTCCTGTTTCTCAGGCGTGGGACATAAACATAGTCGAATTCTAAAGAGGAGAATAGTATACTTTCGAATCGCTGTAAAATGAAAAGTTTAGCCGAGAAAATGAGAAGTAATGCAAAAGCATCGAGTCTTAGCTTTTGATGTTTTTGCAGCAGCACTGAGAAGGCAAAACAAATTGTGTAACGTAGATAAACTGATCTGCACTTCAAGAATGGATGAACACGGTTGCACCAGTTTCTAATGATTGTTGACTGTAACAACTTCTCCGTCAGTGATTTAGTCAAAATTGAATTCTGGTTTTTGTACCTACAATCTCCTAATTGGTAAATGTTTTCAGATAATTACTTCTTGGCAGTGTTTTATGGAGGTTTCTTATCGAAAGGAAAAACAATAGCTGCAGTACTATCTTGATAACAGCAAGATGGCCAAGAGCTGACTGCTTTGAATCGTTAGCATACTGAAAACAATTAGAGACCAGACTAGACCAATTTCTTGACTAAAAGTATCCACTAAAGTTTACACACCTGTCAACAATTATGAATCAACCCAACCCTTGTATGACTGAGACTTAGTTAATATAACTGGTCTTGTCTTTACTACCTTTCCATACAAACTAAGTATACATTTCCTTGTGTCTTGAACAGAGCGTAGTTTTCTACGTTTTTTAGAACGAAAATAAGGGGCAAATTTGGTGGGAAAATTAATCAATATTGATTTTTCGAGTTTTTCTGTATCACACAAAGTTGGCAATATTGTCAATTTTGTATTGGATTTAAATGTATTTAAATTCAACATTAATTTATTTACAGTGGCTAATTTACTAGAATTTAGTTACATATTCTATATTTATATATTTCTAGACATTTGTAGGAAATTTACCTAGATGAGATGAAAGTAATGGTATTTGAATTGGTAACACAAAGTTGACAATATTGCCAACTTTGTGCCATATGGGAAAACTCGAATGTAAAGCTGAAATTTAAATGTGAATACCAGTGGCGAGTGCAGGATTTCCCAGAGGGGGCGCATACTATTTGACCAATCTGGAAAACTGCAGGATTCCTCTCTGTACATAGTAAGCAATTTATTTCAAAAAGATTCTGAAAACACTAAACCTCGTGTTGGCATCAAAATGGACAATTTGATGACAGGAATGATTTTATCTGCCTCGGGTACTCTCACCACAAGCGTCCCAAAGAAGTACACTGGGTCCCACTTACAACGAGTAAAAAGATGCTGAAGAAACTGCTCATTGTAGGTGGGTGCTCGTTGTAACCGAACTCGTTGTAAGTAGGACCCAGTGTAACCAAACTCATTGTAAGCGGGACCCAGTGTAACCAAACTCATTGTAAGCGGGAACAAACTCATTGTAAACTGGACCCAGTGTAATCGAACTCATTGTAAGCAGTACCCAGTGTAACCAAACTCATTGTAAGGGGGACCCAGTGTAACTGGACTCCTTGTTTGTCTGTAATTTCCCGGAATTGGTCTCCTCTCAATCCAGTAAAGGCCCTCCTCAAATATGATTTCATGCACCAGTCTAACAAAGGGCTTCCATGGGAGGATGTGGTCCACTTTGGTTTGCAGGTGGTGGATGTCCTACAGGGCTGAGCAGGACTTTTTCTTCTTGGGCTTGGACTTTTTCACCTCCTTAGGTGAGGGGTGTCGTCTGGGGCACTTGACAGCAGCTGTTGGAGGGTTTGGTCTCTTGAGAGGAGTGGTTGCGGCTCTTTTAGCTAAGATCACAGGAGGGCACAAGTCTCTGAAACAGTTTCACTGATTATGGCAGGGGCTGTTTCCTTGGCTCCCATGGCCGATGTCACCTCCTCACTGATCAGAAATGGTGTGGGGGGTTGAAGTGGAGGTTCTGCACCGAGTCGGCCACTTCAGCTTCAGTTTGAGGGGTTGATGGTCATGCTCCTCATTAGCTCTCTGGACCACTTGCTCTACTGCTGGTGATGCAGATCCCAGAAGGGACAGTGTCAGCTGGGTCCAATCCATCTCCTCAGTGGTTGGCAATGAAAATGAGCTCTGGGCAGACCATGTACTTGCTTCCTAGCAGATTGCTTCATGTGTGCCATTTCTAAACAAGAATCACTACCTTAAGTGAGGGGGTGGACATTCAACCACTATATACAAAATATCAAGTTGTGTAAGAATTACACAAAGGTGACTTCTGGAATAAAAGTCAACAGAATAAAAATCAGTAGAATAAAAATGCTGAATAAAAATCAGTGGAATAAAAAGCGGAATAAAAATCAGCAGAATAAAAAGTGCAAAAAGGTCATGGTGGAATAACAAATGGTGTGGGGCACCACAAGCGCAAGTGCACAAAGGTCACAGTGGAATAAAAATCAGTGGAATAAAAAGTGGTGGGGAACCTCATTTTTATTCCGCTCATTTTTTTCCGCTATGACCTTTCTGCACTTATACTGATGTGGAGTTCCCCAAGATTTTTATTCCGCTCATTTTTATTCCACTCATTTTTATTCCACTATGACCTTTCTGCACTTACACATATGTGGAGTTCCCCAAGATTTTTATTCCACTCATTTTTATTTTGCTCATTTTTATTCTGCTTTTTATTCTGCTATGACCTTTTTCTGCACTTACACTAGGGTGACCCCTACCACCTTATGTGCAGTTCCCCAAGATTTTTATTCTGCTCATCTTTATTCCACTTTTTATTCTGCTATGACCTTTTCACACTTGGGTGGCCCATACTACCTAATGTGGAGTTCTCCACCATTTTTATTCTGCTCATTTTTATTCTGCTATGACCTTTCTGGAATAGTACTACACACAGGAACACAGGATTCAGCACAGTCAGTACCCAAAAAAGATTCAGCATTGAGGTCCTCTACACAAAGGCTTAAAAGAAAAAACACTTTTACAAATATGACTAGAATGACAATTTAAAAAATATTACTTGTTACCATTTTAAAAAAACATTACTTTTTACTTTTTTATACAAAATTATAGAAATATATTTTACACAGGAGAGATCCCAGCCTTGGTACTGTTTTTTCCAGTGTACTGCTTCTTGTGTTGTCCAGAAGATCCAAGTGCTGAATGATTTTGCTTGGCAAAATGCTGCCCTTTTATACAAAATCTAAGGACCCTGGATGTACACCATTCGTGCACACCTCAACTCAGTTTTGGGGCTAGAAAGTGATGCAGTTCATTCCCTAAATTTTGTCAAGAATTTGGAAAAAATATTTCTTGATATGCAGCAAAACAGTAACACAGTTTGAAATTTCTTTGATCAATTTAGAGCCAGGGTTTCCTAAATGAATATCACATTATGCAATTTGTAATCCATATAAAGGGAAAATTAAAGTTCATTGGATGAGAGCATGCGGTGCTGTTGACCTGAACAAAGTGGAGGATTCTAACAAAGATGAACTGATCTATCTTTGATGAGAGTTCAAATTACGGGTATACACTATTATCATGCTTCAGAATGATTGACTATTCCAAATAACATTTCAGTTCTGTCATATCTGTTTCTCTAATTGCATTCTTTAATATGAGAGCTCCAGACAATGAAGAAAACATATTTCAATAAAATGTCCCAGAAAGGTATAATCTTTCCGCAAACTCAATACAAAAACATCCAGCAAAAAAATTAATCAACTAAATTCCACACACTTTAAGTTCATTTTTTTTTGGCTGCATATAAAACCGGTGGGCTGCCTAGTTGGTGAAAGACTTACTTCATCATGTAAGATATTTTTCTTGAATTATTTGAAAGTATGCAATGGAGTAAAAATGTTGATTACAGCGTATTGCGGGCTTCAATAAATTCATAGACTTTATAAGGAAAATATGATCGACATCATTCTGCACTTGGATCCTAAAAAGGGAAGAAATAAGACAATATGTAGTTACATAATAAAACATAACATTAATTAACTAGTTTCAGTAACTACAAACTAATCGTACAGTACCCTAATTAATCTAGTGTCACAAGTGACTTTAACAAGTAACCAATAAGGACCTTGATTAACTTCAGTTATAAGAGACTCTTACAACTGACCAAACTTGACCATTATATACAAGTGTCACCATTGACTCTTTACATTTCCTTGTACTTGAAACAACAGCTTTAGGAATCAGTCAAGCCAGTAAGTACAAATCACAAAGAGAGCTTTGTAAATGGCTCCGCAGTTATGGATGTTACACTCTGACTGACAACCTATTTATGGCATACAACATTTTGTCACCATCATTACACTGTCTTGTCTTGTGTAATAAAACTCAACCCCAGTCAGAATTGAGTGTCCACCAGGTCAGTGAGGAGAGCAAGAGTAGTTTAATCTCAGGGGGTGACAGCAGTTGTTCATGGGTGTCAGTTCATGCACTGGACCTATTAGTGAAGTAGGAGCTGCTGACTGTACTAATGGGTGAGGGGGTAGACTTCTGAGGGGGTGGCTGTCCACATGATGAAGCACACAAACACTCAGATTAGGCACAGTCTTTATTGTTGCTCCTGAGACTGGTTTGATATTAAAAGGCACAGATCAACATTCAGAGTCTGAAGAGGTAACATTGATGTACAAACAGGCTTGTAGAATGTCCCAATAATGCAGAATGACAGAATCAGCTATTGTCCCTATTTGAGAATTTCGTGAGTGGTTGGATTAAAGTCTGTTGCCAAACACAACTTACAAACAGCTAACACACATTTAGATGACACAGCTGACACAAGTAGTGAACACAAGAAGTTGACACAGTTGGTTCACTAACAGGGGTGAAGTAGACACAGCTAAGAAACTCTGCAAAACAAAGATATTTATAAGTACAGGAATTACAATTTAGGGATCCAATTGATCGCCTCAGAATTACATGTACAATCACTACAAAGTCTCTAGAAATGCATTTAAGTAACAGGTTGTTATTACGGAAAAACTCTAATGTCTATCGTGTGGCTGATGGGATACAATATTTTACTTTTCACATTGTTAGACTTCAAATTTTAAATTTAAAAATAGTTGCCTGAGAAACAAGTACCTGGAAATATCAAAACAATTATATTGTTCGTCAAATACATTCATTATAATTAGGGTAATTGATTATTGGACCTGTACATTTAAAAGTTGGAAAAATTCAGGTTTGAAGTAAATATTTGAAAGACAAGAGTTACTTGAATGCTTTCTGTTATAGGGAATAAGGTTTTTACTTTTATTGTTCATTCTCATTTCTGCAATAAATAGATATACGGTGTTTTTATTTAATTCTTATGCCGTGGTGTCATTTTAGTCCAGTCCATCAATTTCTGAAGTAACTTTCCACTTTTGAGCAAAAAACTTGTGACTTTGTCCAAAGCAACAATCGTGTTTTCCTATTTTGTATTAGATTCGTTTAATTGGACGAATTAGATGAATTCAACTGGAACCAGTCTGAAGTCTATAGCAAGATTTTCTGTGTCTCTCATTCACAGTTGATACTTTGGTTTAGTGGTTAGCAAGCCTGACTGTTGATCAGTAGATACATGGTTCAAACCACACAAAAGTCGTTTTAATATTACTCTATTTTTTGTTGTCTAATTAGACGAATTAGACAAATTTTAAATTCAAAATGGGAAAAAGTCGAATGATTGTTACTGGTTACTGTGTCACGACCACGAATGCAATTAATTATTAAGATTTGTGTGCTCTTAAATTTATTTCAAGACTACATTGGGGAATTACTGAATTTTAATCCAGTTTCACTCTAAAGAGCAAGAGAGGAACACCATGCATTTGGTCGGCCAAGCTAGACCTCCTCCTCCACGGTGATAGTTTCTCAATCAAATAATTAGATGCAGCTGTAATCCAGATGCTACATGGAGTTATAGCTAACCGTGAAAATGTCATTTATCCATTAGGGGATTTCTTGTGCATTGCGACACCGAATACAGGCCAGTTGAATCCCCTGTTTTACACCTTTACAGAATTTCGACCAATAGTGAATAGGATTGTAGCGCGGCAGTCCACTGATTGGTTGCTGGCAAATTCACAATTTTCTCCTAATGTTACATCGCATCACCACAACATTGGAATTAAATTAATTAAAAACTACATACCCAAGGGTATAAATCAATAGGACCCTCCCAAACGAGACCATAGCACTGCCCCTATCGCTCGGTGTGAACAGACCCTCGAGGCATCGCTGGCCACAGTCCGACATTAAGATTACAAACTCCAGATACAGGTGTATTTTTAAGGGATCCAACTGATTCTATATTGATAAATTGTGACTAAAACCCCAGCCTTCTGTGCAGTGACAGTTTAATTCAATTAATTTTTTTCATATGTTACATATATAATTTCCAAAGTTAAGTTAATTAAAAGTCTTATAGATTTGTAGATATTAAAGCGAATTGTCTGAATGAAATTGCACGTCTAATTTTCAAAGTTATATTAGATCTAATTAAAATTATTTAGATTGTTAGATTCACCTGTCTGATATCAAAAGCAGACAACGTATGTTTTCTTTTTATGTATTTGAAACGTAACACTTAATTAAATTCAGTTATAAAACTTTATTGCTTAACTAAGGTGTTCCATGTCGAAGCTACCAAAAGTTTTTTCTTTTCATCTGATATGACTTTTCATCAACATTTGAATGTGTCGTCTGCCCACGGTGTCTGCAGATTAAAGATACGAGTAGCGATGATAAAGTATGCTGACGTTTTAAACTTTGTTCGTTGAATACGTCTCGCTGTCATGTCTTTTTTTTTACAAAATGTCTGAAGATCAGAGATACCAAATCGTCTGGTATGGCTTTTTACAATTGAATGTGTCCGGCATCGGCCACTAGAATTATAGTGTACATGGAATTTTTAAGCAATCAATCGAGTTTTCCCGTAATGCACAGAGCTGACAATGTTGGCATTTTTGTACAAATTCTAATATAAATAAATTGGAAATCATTAAGAACCTGATGAGTTTCAACGGAAATTTACACTGGTAATGTTGTTTTGAATCTTAACTGATGTGATGAATTTCTCTATCTATCATATTTTCAAATTCAGGCAAACACAAAAATGTCAACATTGCCAACTCTGTGTATTACGCGAAAACTCGAAACTGAAGAAAACTGTTTGTGAATGAGTAATACCAGTTTTACTTATATGAGCACTGGTTGATCAGTTTACAATGTACATAAAATATATTAATATTTTAGTGTACATAGGTTTTAAAGCATTCAATCAATATTAGCATTGGGTACAGGATTAGGTGATAATAAGCAATCTTAATAAGACAGGATGATGGTGGCGACATTTTCTAAATGTATGTACCAAAGAGCAAACCAAATATGACATAACTGTAAAGGCCCGTTCACACCGGACGTCAACGGCAGAGGCAGCGGCAACGTCATCGCTAGCGTCAAAAAATTAAATGGCCCCCAGACCGATTCCAAAGCGTCGTAGCGATTACACTGGCACTGACGCTTGGTCTGTATGATAAAATTATAATCCAGTGTAGTCCTTTATTGAAACTGACGCTGCTGTTGACACTCGATGTGAACGGGCCCTAAATGTCACTCTGCACTCTACACCCCAGACTGTGGTAAACGTTACAACTGGAGTGTTAGTTAGAAGGTCAATGTGCAAAAAGGATATACCTCATGTACATTGTAGAACTGATAAAGTAGTCAGCCAGCAAATTAAGTTATAGTTAAACAACTAGCAGGAGTCTTTCCATGAGTGCCCGTTAGGGCACGAGTGAAATTATTTTGTTGAAAAGATAAATAAGTGTTGTTTAACTAGCTTAAACCACATCCCGAAGTGTTAAAAAAGATTTTCAATGCAGAGAAAATCCCTTTCGATGAATAGAGGCTTGCGCCAATGTGTTTTAAACTTTTTATACTTGAGCAACCTACGGGTTAAAAATAGAAATTGGTCACGTTCTTGCAATGCTCTTAAGAGATGTGTACTCGTTTTAAGCATTTGTACGCTCTAACTTTAATAATGCACCATGAGCCTTCACACAAATGAAACAAGAAAGTCCTCCTGCGTGAACACAAGAGGCATACCGCCCACTGTGTAGCCGATCTATCCCCAGGGAATCATGTCCCAGAAAAAAAAATTTCCCAAAAAAATTTTAAAGAAAAATTTTAAAAAAATGTACAAAAAAATTTCAAAAAAAAAATTTTTTTTGGAAAATTTTTCAGGGAGGGGGGTACTCACTCCCCCCGGGACCGAGTACCCTCCCGGACCGAGTACCCCCCCGGACCGAGTACCCCTCCCCCCTCCCCAGACTGAGTACCCCCCAGGAGCAAGTACTCCCCCCGGGACCGAGTACCC
The DNA here is from genome assembly GCA_038406175.1 of Haplosyllis leylae. Taxonomy (NCBI): domain Eukaryota; kingdom Metazoa; phylum Annelida; class Polychaeta; order Phyllodocida; family Syllidae; genus Haplosyllis; species Haplosyllis leylae. The sequence goes on along the minus strand of JBCAUG010610808.1, from coordinate 5,537 downwards.
CCCCCAGAACCGAGTACCCCCCTGTGAACGCACAGACGCCTGTGAAAACATTACCTTCCCCATTCCTTCGGAATGTGGGCGGTAATTATTGACCTTTAAACCAATTTATTCCATTCAATTAGTGTTCCAAAACTGAGAAGTTGGGAAAAACTTAAAACACAAGATGGACGTGCCTGCAAAAAAGTCTCGTGAAATTTCGACCAATCAGCTGAGGACAAAACTCAGCCCCAACGCACATTGATTCATCTATTGCACATGTCATTCGAGTTTTTGCAAACACATGCTTGCCGGGCAACTCCCTTAACTCGTTCCTCATTGGCCTGTTCTGGAAAAGCCGGCTTCACAAGTAGAAAAACTTCAAATATCATAGCTTCTTACGTTTTTCTTGGTAAATACAGTTTTTTTAAGACCACACAAAACTAATTCTGTAAACACACTGGCTTCATGATCTAAATTTCAGGTTTTATTTTACTAAACAAAACTCTTTTTGTTACAAAAATCGAGATCTTACAAAATCTCGGGAGATTTCAGCATCAAATGAGAAAATAAGAGTCTATAAGGAAAGAGCTAGGCAGTGATTTCATTTCTTTCCAACAATAACATCTTTGTTTGTGAATGAAAACATATTTGCCTTGTCCTTTTCCTTTTCAGGTACCTATTTTGTGCCTTTATTTTAGAATTTTTCTTTTAAAATCATAACAAATCGTAAAGTTACAAATGATTGAAATGTTTAATTTTAGGATAACCTTAGTTTGAAAGGCAGGTAGACAGATGCCTGGTTCAGATAACATGAAACTTAGGAGTAGGTGCAACGCTGCTGAAGGCGTGCACTGTGAACAAAGGGGAAAAAAACCACTAAAGTGAGTGGAGGCAGTTGTGAAGCAATGGGGTCTTTTTAATATAAATACTGCAGATCTGAAGAGGTTTCTCTGTGTCTTCAGTGCAGTTACATATTCTAGACACTCTCACTTTGTATGAAAGCTGAGTGCTTTGTAGTTCTTTGTAAATATTCATTATTTAGCTTTTTTTTGAAAAGATAATGAATTGTCACAGGAGAATAAATTTAATTGTACAACTTAAAACATAGGCAATGTCAATTTAAGTCTATTCTGTTTCTAATATCAACAATATTAGATTCACTACAAACAAATGCAATTATGTTTCCTTCATGATATTTGTTTTCATTTACTTTGGTATTTAGAGATTTAGCTTCATGTTCAATGTCTTTTACATGATGTAAAGTTTATGTTATCCAGGAGAGAGAAGCAGACATAAGAATAATGCAGACTCTTGCTATCATTTGTACTTTACTGGGGTCCTTGCAAGTTATTACAGCTTTCATTGACACCAGCAATTACAAGATACTATTTGATAGAAAAGATGGAAATTTTACCTACTGGGATACTCAGTGCAGAGGTGAGATCAAGCAGCACTATTTTAAGCTGATGGACATTTTCTCAAGATTTTCTAAGAAATATTGTTTGAGCTGCAATAATTCAAAAGTACAATTGACTGTTGTCAGGTCTTGGTGATCAATGGGAAAGAGCACTTGTAGAGACTGAAACAGAAGGTTATGTTTTGGCTAATTCTCTTGAAACTAGTGACAATGTGCTGCGGTTCTTGATTGGAGGCTCAACAACAAGAAGGCTTGATAGACAAATGTTCTGGAATCACTACGTCCTTAATAACAGAAGTAACAGAAAAACTAAGATATTATTATTATTATTTAAATCTATACTAACAAAGAGAGTGATATTAATAACAAATACTTTTTTATATTATAATTGGTCACTAATTTAGAATTACTGGTTTTCAGGAAGACATCTGGTAGGAATTAGTTTGAGCTTCAATCGGCCAAGTCTTTCCCCAGTAGACCCAACAGCATTGTTTGACCGTGTAATATGTGAATACACTCCAAGTAAGTAGCATCACCAAGAAGATAATTGTTTCTGAAACTAAAACTGGGAAATGTATATACTTGAAAATCAAGTTCATATTTTCTGGTTGTAATAATTAAAGATCTATCTTGTTGACATAGTTATTTTGCCCTTATGTAGATGTGCCCAACTTTGGACTTCACCTTGCATCTACTACAAGAAATTACATAAAGCTGATAGTTGGCAGTGAAAACAATGCAAAGAACTATGAACAATGGGCTGACAGGTGTTCTAGTAAGTTAATATTCATTACCTATATAATGTGCAGTAATGCAGTCATATTGCTACTTGTCATATATCATTGCCAAGAAAATCAGTATTGACCTGAAACCATTTCTTTTAGTTCAAAGTAAAGGCAAAACTGTCAAGATAATAAACTTAAATTACATATAATTTTTAAAAAAGTTTATTTCAATATCTTAGAAATTGGTAATGGATGGATGGAAGCTGCTCTAAATACTAAAGAAGAATATAATTTCCTCAGACTGGGCCAAAGTCCTTTCAGAAATGGTGACTCTTATTGGATCACTGGCTCTACAAACTCTCAGCTTGGATCTATATTTGACTTCTCTGGTTACTTTACCAATATTTCAGGTAAATAAGACATTCATATTTCCATATAATTTACTAATTTTAACTTAAGTCACAAATTGTATGTGCTGATACACAAATTGTATTTGTATGTGAAGGGTATTTGGGTATTGTACTATATAATGTTGACCACTCCCTTTAAGTATTGCCACTTGATTAATTCACATGTCCAATTGACTACTAGTTTATGAAAATATAAATTGAATATATTTTGGGAAGTTGGTGTTGGCACATTGTATTATATTTTTTAAATATTTACATTTATTGTTACATTTCCTAGTCTCTCCACCGAGAAATATTGACCAGTTATAATTAATAAATAGTGTATATATGCATCTCATTATATTAATTAGTTTGTAATGACACCATGTCTGGGCCATCAACATGTCAACATGTAGACACTACGGTGACCGTTTGCAAATGTACTGATGTACAATATGCTAATGTGCTGACACTACCTCATGCTGATAACATTATCAGATAGACTTCTGTATGATCAATATTATTTGGTAGTGTGAGAATTTCAGCATATAAGCACTGTAGTTAATGTCATGTTTATGTTATTGGCTGGGGAATATGTTGGTACTCAAACCTCCCTGCATAAGCTCGAGTTAATCATGTGACCTTAGAAGAGATTGTTCGTGTACCAAGCTATTCCTATATACACACAACACAGGAACTTCTGAGGTATAAGACACATTCTCCTGGTAGCATGGCAATGTAACTGTTTAAGTCAGGTTTTTTGGGCTATTTGGAATTATTGCTGTTAAGTGACAGTGCATCCCTAAGGACTGACTTTCTCTTGTGCTATTTTGTCACTGGTCCAATCAGCAACAGCTAATTGGAGTACTCAGTGAAACTTATTTATTGTATTTCTTGCAGCTTTTCTCATGTCTTTTAGTTTTCTTGAATTTCTAATTGCATTGTACAATAGTCATGAATGCTAGATTTGCTTCAATGCTTGAACGAATGTAATAAAGATGCTCAGCATGAGTCTGATGCCTTCCTTTCATTTAGAAACCCCTTAAGTGAGAAGATGTTTGGAATCTTACACTATTCCCTTCATATTACTTACTCTAAGACACATGGGTAACTGCTGTTCCTCCTGATATGAAGATGCCTCTTAACCATGCCTGTTGAAGCTAAGTTAGGAGAATCCAGAAGATTAATATTGGTGACACAAACAGAAAATGTTGACCTCCCTCATACTGACAACAGGATGTTTTTTTTTTCATAAATTATTTATTTCCTTGTGAATATATTTTATTTTAATGCCTAATTTTAGAGGCCAAAAATGGAGTAATTGTATCAACAAGGAAGGACACTGAGAGAGATGTTACTGTACAGTTCAATGATAAGAACACTTTCAACCTTGTAGCACAATCTCATGAGAAGCCCTTTAGTGCAATTCTTTGTGAACAGGGTAATAACATTACATTTGGTTTTTGTTTTAAAATTACATTGTCAGATGATTAAAAAATTTGAACCTTGAAATAGAGCCATAGTTAAGATATAACAAAAACCTCTGTTTATATAATTTAATATAAATAATTGATATAATTATAATTGATATAATAATTGATAATAATTTGATATAATTTAATATAAAGACAATTATTACAAAACAGACAAAAAGTAATGCAGTGATGATCACCAATGCTTGTTAAGATTTCTGACAACAAAAATATTTATAGTATACTGACTCAAAAAGTTAGTAAATTACATCGCAAACTTTCTCACATTTCAAACTGCATGTGTTTTATATTTTTTCAGGAAGGGATATTAGTTCCCTTAAATATCATTTTGGCTCAGCTATCAGCTTCTACTGGACAATTGCTGGAAATAATACTCATAGCTACTATGTTTCAAGATGTCAAGGTCAGCTGTACTTGACATAGTTGTTTATTTGAGTTGAGTTGAGTTGAATTGAGAAAAATAAGTTGGCTAAATTAGGTGGAGATTTTTGAATACTTATTTCATTTTTTATATCAGGTGACCTTGACAAGACAATATTCTCTTTGTTTATAGATCTTGGTAATGGTTGGGATGCAGCAGTACTTGAAAGTGAACAGGAATTTGATTTTGTTGAAGAAAATTTGAGACCTGATCAAGATCAATAGTACTTTATCAATGGCTCCTTCCTCTTTGAAGGAGTTGGGTTACCCTTAAGTTTTCAAGGATACAGTCCACGCCAAACAGGTAGTATACTCTTTTCCAAAACAATAGTGACCTTCACCAGAAATGAAAAATAGTAATTAATAAGACTATTAATAAATCGGATTAATGCTATACTCAGGAGAATATCCCTGTACCTATCATAATCTTTTACATCACTAAATGTTATTGGTGTCTGTAAAATCTAAATACTGTGATTACGTTTCTTTTATTTTGTCCTTTAGAAAGACCAGTATTTATGTTTTGGGAAACTGTAAGAGTTGTGGCCACAAATGAAACTGTGAGTATACTTCTGGTTATGGATGCCAGTGCAGATGCAGTAAAATCTGGTATTCTGTGTGAGAAAGGTGAGTATACAACTAAATCTGATATTCTGTGTAAGAAGGGTAAGTATGGAACCAAATATGATATTCTGTGTGAGAAGGGTGAGTATGAAACCAAATCTGGTATTCTGTGTGAGAAGAGTGAGTAATGGAACCAAATCTGACATTTTGTGTGAGAAGGGTGTTTATAGAGCCAAAGCTGGTATTCTATCTGAGAAGAGTATGCAAACAACAAAATGTGGCATAGTGTGTGAGAAGATAAGTATTGAACTAAATAGTACATTATGTGTAGAGAGGGTAAAAATACATCACCAAATCCTGCATTCTATCTGAGAAGGGTGAGTATGTCATTCTGTTTGAGGAGGGTAAGTATAAAATCAAGTCTGACATTCCTTTTGCAAAAGGTAATTATCAAATTAAATGTGGCCTTTTTGTTAGAAGAAAAATATGGAAAAAATCTTACATTATCTATCTTAGTTTAATATTATTTTCATATTCTTTCAGTATTTTT
>JBCAUG010610697.1:0-14225 GCA_038406175.1 Haplosyllis leylae | reverse complement strand
ACGGTAAGGTACTGTTTTCACAGGGGTCTGTCTGTTCACAGGGGGGGGGGCTACTCAGATCATCAACATAGCCAGGTGGTCTGTCCAGGGGGATCTGTCCGGCAGGGGGAGGGGAGGGTACTCAGGCTCACAGCTGGGAGGCGGGGGGGGGGGTACTCAGCCGAGGGAGTTGCTACGCAGTGGACGGTATGCCTCTTGCGTTCACGCAGGAGGACTTTCTTGTTTGTTATTTAGTTTTATTTCGACCTTTAAAGTTGCCCGAAAACTTGCAAAGAAGGGAATGCGTAGATAATTTAGCGAATTTTAGTTATGACATTCGAAGTTTTCTGAAGTGCGGTTGTTCTGTTTTGAATTGATTTGCTTTGATTTCATAAAAAGAATTCAATAGAATAGTGTTTTTTTTTTGTGTCATAAGATTTAATTACATAAATTTGGAGAATTATGTCAAATTTTTGAATCTCAAGAGAAATATCACTGCAATTTCAAAATTTACATAAATCAATTCAAACAGGGGAAAACAGAATTAATCAAATCGTATTTTAGAAAACTGTCAATTTCTGCTTCTTTTAGCTCTTATTTGTTTTGCAGTGTTTGACATCCTAATGAAGTACACAGAGTGTCAAGATTGGACAGAATCGTTACAAGTTGGAATGGCGAAACGCTGGGGCTACGTCCCAAAACTTGGCGGTGATTCGATAGAAAGCGGTTCACCAACTCATGAAAAACAGTCAGTATTACCATCCTCATCCTGACTTCCAACCAAAGCTTATTCAGTTTTATGGGGGTGACCACTGACACGCATTTTGTATGTGAATTTTCAGCGTGTAAACAAAGGACAGAATGCATTCAGCAATCGTTGATAAATCAATGTCTAATGTAGTTTTAGAAAAGTAAGGCAACGTTATCATGGTATTTATTTCTAGAAGTTTCTACAGTCTAAACTGCTACGTACCTTTGGTTTAATAATATTTGGGTGCTATATGACTTGAATCTAAAAATTAAGGATCAATCAAATAATGTGTCCAAAAGGTACTTCAGTAACAGTTTGAAACTGTGAAATGATACTGACTGGATGCATGCTTAAAATAAGTTCTTCTATCATTTGCTCTGTACAGGTGTACATGTATCCAGTATCATTCACAAAAATAAGGCAATCGATGGGATATAATTAATTAGGTAACAGTTATATACAAATAACAGATTAGTTGCAATTTATCTTGAAATTGCCCAGGTAATCAAATTATTTCAATTTTACGTTTTTGTCAAAACGTGATACCACAAACGAAATCTAGTATTACACTGTGAAAGAACGATATAAATATGTAGAATTGAAATTTGGGTATTGGGCTGGATGCCTGGCATTTCATTATGACTCAAGATTGTACATAGAATATCAAGAAGGAAACTTATTAAAGGTACCCATCTAATGGTACCGTCATAGGAATCTTTGCGTGAAGGCAGGAGTAGGGTGGGGGTTGTGTTCATGGATGCACGAAAACGGAACAAATGTCAAAAATATTGCCATGGTTAATTATCATTTAAAACAGAATTTTTCCTAATGGCTTCTCTTAAGCAACATTTTAAGAAAGGTAGTACAATCTCGCAAAATACAGAACATTAGTTCAATAGTTTGGAAATTATGGCAGTGACTGGGCTGGAAACGTAAACTTAATTATGACCACAATTTCTTTATAAGAGTATTTTGTCTTGAAAAATATAGTTCGATTTCAGATATAATAATGCATTCAATACTCTTAGTCAGAGGTATATGTGGCACTTCTCTCAAAACCTGCATACACATAAACACGTTCACATAAATTACATGATTGTGCATTCTCTACATTGTGCGATTAAGTTATATTAATTTTGACAATATACACATTTATGTCACAAATGTACACACACATTTACACAAGCATCATAATCAGATTGTTCAATTGTTTATGTTTAAGATTAGATAATATTATGGCGATCTGCTCTGAAATATTTTTTTCACTGAAGTGTAGTTATAATAAATTGACTTTTATTCACCATTAAATCATCATCATTACCCACAGTGTAGTTTTAGTGATGAATTTTCAAGAAGTTGTAAATGTACTATTTTATCAAGAACTCCGGTTTCTTAGGCTCAGAATGGAATTTAAAGATCTATTACTGATATATCATTTGAAGTTGAAGTTAGTTATTGGTCCACTAACCAGTTGCTTGTAGATTTCCACATTCTGCGTTGTGTTCGAACTAGTATTTCTTATTTAAGGCATTTTAACAGCACTGACAGTTTCTTTCTTCAGGGAAGGTTTTACACCCAATTAGACCACAACTGCCGAGAGATAGGACGTCCAAATACTCCGCAACATTGAAAAATCTCTAGCACCATTCATCAAATTTACGCAGGTCAAAAAATTATCAACTGAAGCAAACGGGTCCAATCTCAAAGCCAAATTGCTGCCATGGTTCACCATAGTCTACAGGTTTAAAGTCTATGAAGGGCAAACGATGTAATTTCCTGGTTTTTATGTGGAATACAGTGTAACTGTTTGACCGCCGATTCTGAAACGGAAAAATATCACTGTATTACTGTAAATGTGAATGTGTGATGTATTCAATAGCATCTAAATTTGCCGACCTGCATTGGAGCAGCTGACATTTTTGTTCTCAGAAGGAATCAAAGAAAAGCACAATATACGTGGTTGTTTCATCACCATGGAAACAATCCTCTGTAAAGTATGTCTTTAGGTCTTGAAAAATTCTAACAGATCCTTACCCGACAGCCATCAAATGGTACATCCTTATTTTTTAATTTTTCTCCTTCAAATTCGTATTCATTATCTCCAAGGAGGCTTAGGGCTTGACTCAAGTCCTCCGTCTCCGTATTGAACCAGCCAATGGAATTTTTACAAAAATATGTAAATTTTTGTTCAGCCTTCATATGTAGTATCCTGAGAAATTGCATTTGTACTTCATCTGTGTACTGTATCTGAAACATTAGCAAAACATAAATTTTTAAGAATATGCACCAGTTGACAATTCGCACATTGCATGAAGGCTCACATAAGTTGAATTTCTTTCTGACAGAGGAGTTGAAATTCATTTACCTTATTTCCGTTTTTGAATTTGCTGAACCATATATTTTTGCTTTTTTCTTTGGGCCAGAATTGTGACATTTTCTGAAAAAAAAGAATTAGTTTGTCATTTACTACATCAATTCACATGGTAAAACATTCATAAAAAGTGAAACTAAAACAAAATGAAATGTTACCATTCTGGATTTATAATCTGGATAAACACATGTTTCCCCCTTAGATGTAACATTGCACCAAACTTGTATAGCATCAGTAGGGACTCCTAGATTTGGATCTATCCAATACCAGCCTGTATAAAACGATCAAAGAATCAAACTTTAACTTGCCAGCTGGAAAATGTAAAAACGTTTTCAGAGGAAGATGGATTCTTTTAGTAGGGCTTTAGACAGTAGACATATGTTTAACTGTATAGATTCAGCATTTATGTAGATACATGACGCACCATCTTGATACTCTGGATGACCAAGGTAGATGTCTCTACAAGTTCTGGCAGGACTCTCTTTTGTGCCCAGAGGGAATTTGATCTCTTGTAATTCAGTGTCTAACTCGTCTATGTGACTGAAAATCTTCTCCACTACTTCACTCAGTGTAGGCGACAGCGGTTTGTTTCCATCTTTTTTTAACACTTCGTGAAGTTCTGCTGATGATATTGTGGATAATTCCTGCAACATATCGACCTTTTGCATGGATTTTCACCAATCAACTTTATCGCAAGTCACAAAGTTTAATTTGGTTACGTAACGTCTTTACGATGTGCAACTTTTGAAACACTACCAACTACCTACTGAAGTACTCATGGTAATGAAAATGATCAAAGCAAACTACAACAGTCTAGATATAGGACAAACCACAACAGATTATGGCCTTTCTGGTTTTTGACAATGAGACCGTATCACGTATCATTTCACTGAAAATTTGTGATAAATCACAAATAATTATAAAATGTACCAATCTATCGTCATTCAAAGGTCTCTCTCGATATGGCGCCGGTGCTGGAGGCGCAGGCTCCACGGACCTCTTCACTTTGATCTTGGGTTCATCCGACTCGGAGTCTTGGGGTTTAACTTGTTGGCGCTGTTCTCGTAGTGACCGTCGTTTTCTCAGTCTATTGATGAACTCTGGTGGTATTTCCGTCTCACCTGGTGGACCTGGTGGTCCCGGTGGGCCCTGTTAGCCAGTCATAGTACATGCGTTCATTAACAAGTAAAACAACAATTTCGTTTTGTTCACCTATTACTATTGCAATGTATTTGTTTATTTGGGCTGGCTAATGTAGGTTGATGAAAGTTAAAATCCAGATTTTGTGTTCATGGTATGTGCACATTGTACGTATGTTGGTGGCAGTGGACAGTGTCCGAAGTAGAACTATGTGGACTTAACAGAATATACACAGTGCGGTCAGTGTGCCTAAGGCATCACCTGGGCACATTTATAGCACTAAAGGGTACACTTCTGAACCATTAAAGATATTTGTTTCACTCTTATCATAAAGGTAAAATAATAATACTAAGAATGATAATTTCAAAACAACAATGCCTACCGGGTGACCAGGTTCTCCTTGCATACCATCACGTCCCTGTGAAAGAATAACGAAAGTGGAATAGAACTCTTATATTTCATTTAGCCTGACTCTCACTTTTCGAAAATAACTCAGAATGTTGTTCGCTAAATATTTACTTACATCTTCTCCTTTCGGTCCTGAAGGTCCTTCTGCTCCCTGGAAATAATTAAGAAACCATGCAAATATGGGCAAGCTAAGAACGTTGAAAATTGTTTGCATAAATACACGTTATAAGGTACAGCGTCCTCACTGGCTACTATCATAAATATCTAACCAATTTTACAATGTATAGTAACACAACATATTAAACTTACGGGCAATCCAGCAGGTCCCGTTTCTCCAGGTGCACCAGTCATTCCTACAGGACCCTACATTTGCAAAGAATAAATGTTTTGACATTTGATTTGCGCTGAAAAGTTTGTCAATCGTAACTGTACATCGCGATGAAAAAAAAACTTACAGGTTCTCCCTTAACACCTCGTGGCCCTTTCATACCACGCTCACCAGAATCTCCCTTTTCTCCAGGTTCTCCTTTCAAACCCATCAGTCCAAGTTCTCCAGTGTGTCCCTTTGAGTAATAAACTTTAAGCATTAAGGCGTACGTCTACATCTCAGTTACTTTAGTACACAGAAATACATTTATGCTTACTAAGGGATCTAAATATACCACAGCGTTGAGAAGTAGCTACCTTTTTGCCTTTTGGTCCCTTCATGCCTCGTGGTCCCTTAGGACCCGTTGGACCTGGCTTTCCTTCTTTACCTGCGGGTCCTGGTTTACCTGGTGCTCCTGCTTCACCCTAAATAAACAGTTTTGCACACTTTTCACCAGGGAGATTGCAGAATTAATTGTTTTGGGTTGATGTTGAAAGGTTGTTGTGTCAGTGATGATGCTATACTCAAAGTTACTTACCGCTGGACCTGGTTGACCTATCGGTCCAGGTGGACCAGCTACACCAGCATGACCCTGAAAATACAATGGGATTTAATGCCATCACTTTAATATCACCCTTGATCCAGGATAGATAGGCTACTGAAATGATAATTTACTATGTAGATTTCACATAAAAGGTTTCTCAATGTTATAAATAACGACACAGTATACGAATTACGTACCGTTGGTCCAGGTAGACCCCTTTCTCCTGGTGGTCCAGGAGCACCCCGATCTCCAGCTTCACCCTTTTCTCCCATTTTTCCAGCTGGTCCTAGTTTTCCATCGTTTCCCTGCAATGAGAACACTTGTATTTTGCAAAAGTTTGGTGAATTTTTGAAATTGGACTGATACTTAACATGTCACTACGCGCTTTTCTTGTTGAAAGGAACTACTCACCCGTTTTCCTGGTGGTCCCGGGGGTCCCATTTCTCCCTCCACGCCTGCTTTGCCCTGAAGTTACGAAATCATTTATTTTCAAAGGGCCACTATGATAATTATTTACAAATGGATATGAAATAACAATTATGGAAATCTGTATTGTACCAATAGCGTATTTACTTGTTTTAAATGTAGGCCTAAAATTAACTGTTTTTTATTGTCTGAAAAGTTTGAAAATATGATTCAAAGTTAAGTCACATATGTTTTAGCAAAATTAGTTGTCTAACAGGTATCAACTACAAGTCGGTAAGAGGCATTATGAAACTGTAATTTATGTCGATGAACTGTAATTTAGTAACAAGGTTTTATAAGAAGGGTTCAGCGATTAATGAAGCAGTTAAAATAGGCTAACGATGATTAGATTGATGTAGCAAAATATAAAAGTGGTCCAAAACATCGGAACCATTGATTAATTGAATGGCAGTTCTAACTGACACGTATTGAAGACAAAAACGGTTTTAAGCAATGGAACATTTTTGTTAAGACTGTTAATGTGAAACGAACATTGACAGAAGGGGACGTCACATGTTACATACGGGTTCACCCCTCGCTCCTCGGTTACCACGTTTTCCAGGAGGACCGTTAACACCTTTTATTCCTCGGCCGCCTGGTCTCCCCGGTGCACCCGGGAAACCTATCGGTCCCTGAAGTAAGTCATTATAGTTTGTTACATAAATTTAACGAATATGCTTGCAAACATTGTTTATGGCTTACATTTTCACCAGGTTCCCCCTGATCACCCTTTGGACCATTAACACCATCTTCACCGTCTAAACCCGGAGGCCCAGGTTTACCTGGCTCACCCGGAAAACCTATTGAACCCTGAAATACAGTTCTTGTAAAATTATTAAAAATATATTAATTAATATTATGTATCATCACTGTTGCTATGAAACAATTTATTATGTCAGAGAGTGTGCGACAGTGTGCGAAAAAATAATTCGAATTACGTGAATTAGGAACAGTTGAATACCTCTTGACAAAGCTAGCTAAAATAAAATGCTTACCATATGTCCTTTTGGTCCATCGCTTCCCCTTCGTCCCCTTGGTCCTGGCGGACCCTGTGGTCCTGGAGTACCACTCATACCTTTTGGACCGGCTGGACCTCTCGGACCCTGACAACAGAATATGGTTTACAATATGAAGCGACACATTTAAAAACATTTTCTTCTTCTTGCAACTTATTTGCACTCGACTCTTGAAATAGCGGCTTCCGGACTCATGATAATAAAACTTGTATTTATTCTACTTTGGACAGAAAACAATAGTTTACATACCTTTTGACCAGATTGAGTCAAACATAAAAGTTCCTTATCAGAAAAAAGATGCTAGATTATACTCACTGGCCCACCATTCTTCCCAGGACCTCCTGGAGGTCCGCTCTCTCCAGGATCGCCCTTCATACCTTGAGGTCCTTCCAAGCCAGGTCCTCCAGGCTCACCTGGTGGTCCTGGTGTTCCTTGTTTACCAGAAGGACCAGCTGGACCTGGGGCTCCAGTTGGACCCTAAGATGAAAAATTAGAAAATGCTTTACACATTTGTACGAAAAAAAGAAAAATAATTTAGGATCAAAGGCTTGAACCTCGTACCTTTTTGCCAATGTCACCAACTTCACCCTTGGGTCCTGGTGTTCCAGGTAACCCTTGTATTCCTGGCTGCCCGACTGCACCTGGTACACCTCTGGGACCTTCTACACCCTTTATACCAGGTACACCCTGTAAACCTCTCTGCCCTTGTTCCCCCGGTGGCCCCTGTTGAAAGAAATAAAAATCAATTTTATTCATAGGCATTAACTGTGATGCCAATATTTATACAATTTCTACAACATTTTAAGAAGAAAACTTTTGAAAGAAAATAATGCAATAAAGTATCAAATTGTCAGTGATGGTAATCTCAAATAGTTCTGGGACGAAAACGTCCAATTTCCAGATATTTAATTCATTCATATTTCTTGATTAACGTCCCAGACCAAACCTAGCTGGATTGGTGTGTGCCCCAGCCAAGTGACCCTACCCCACTGCCCTCCCCCGGGTAGGTCTGGTCTAGCATAATAAGGACAAGGATCGTGGTCGGTATTGCCTCGTAATGTTAATGCGAAGTTGTCTTGTATTTTATGTAGTCGGTGAGTATTGAAAAAAAAAATACTTACAGGTGGACCGGGTACTCCTTGGCCGCCTGGAATACCTGGCGGTCCCGCCGATCCTGCCTCACCTGCTTGTCCTTTGGAGCCTTTACCGCCAGGTGCTCCCAGGTCTCCCTAATAAAAATTATCAGATAAAAATTTACTGATCAATTCGGAATGAAATTTTGTCAATTTAAAAATACTGATTTGAACAATAACAAAGTTTGAATTCATTGAGGAAATTTAATTCTGCAGTCAAAGTGTCTCCATTTTAATCGTGTTTTTCCTATTTTGGTTTTGAAATTAGGTGAATTCATCTAATTTGTCAAATTAGACAAAAGCTTCATGAGTGGAGGCATGTACTATCTATAAATAGTAATTTGTTCATACATAATATATTCAGCTATCTGTGGATAGTGCAAATTCATTTTTCACTATCCATGGAGAGTGCTCATTCATTGAACACAATCCATGCATAGTGCTACATTACATTTTAACTATCCATGAATAGTAAACTGCTCCATGGATAGTGCAAATGAAGATTTCACCCATCCATGAAACACTTACTTTATCACCGTCTTCTCCTGGCGGTCCCTGGGGCCCTGGCGATCCTGGATCTCCCTGTCACATAAAGAAAAAAATATTCTGTTATGAAAATGGAAAAGACTCAAATGATATCTCGATTTCCAAGACAAATCTTTATAAATCTACATCTTATTTAATTTTCCACAATCAACTATGATTCTCCTTACCGGTGGTCCTCTTTTTCCTGGTTTGCCTGGTTTTCCAGGGGGACCATCCCCTCCCTGTTAAAAACAATGTAATTCGATCAATAAATTACGGAAAGAGTAGCATTTAGTTCTAAATGTAAAATGGAGAAAAAAAAAACATTTCTCATGGCAATAAGATGTCCTTCTGTTCAGAGAAAGAGGGTCGCAGTAAAGTGGTAGTTATGTTCCTTTTCACATAAATCTACTCACCCCGTCACCTTTTGCGCCAGGTGTTCCTACATCTCCTCTGGGACCCGGTCGACCCTGAAAGAGGAATTATGAACTTACTTATGACAGATAATGATAATATATCATTGGAACATCGCCGAACACATCTGAAATATGACTGGGAATCAGTTTTAAAATAGTCAGTAAATTGTAACCTCAATACAGCTTGCGATTAAACCAATGAGAATGGCCAGGAGACTTACCGGTGGCCCTGGTGGTCCCGTTCCTCCTCCTTCACCCGGCATTCCTTTATCTCCCTACAACCAATCACCAGCTTTGTAAAATGGACACATTTAATTCAAATCTAAATTAACGAAAGTTAAATTTGGCTTTATTTTTTCACGTGGAAAATCTTATTGATGTTAGTTTATGAAAAGTAATTTTGCTGAAATTACGGGTCTGCCAGGTGGTCCTGGAGGTCCTGATCCGCCCTTAACTCCATCTGATCCCTGAAAAATGATACAAGAAATTTTGGACCACGGGTACTAAGGAGTGCACAAATGGAAAATTACATTGCACGGTTATGGAAATTATACAGAATAATAGAAACTAACAGGTGGTCCCGGTAAACCTCTGTTGCCATTAAATCCTCGTGGACCTGGTTTTCCTGGTCCTCCCGGTGGTCCAGCAGAACCTGCTGGGCCCTAAAATATTTCAAAGAACAAAAATGCATATAGTAAATCTGCGTGAAATAGTTCTTCTTTTCTTGTTCAGATTGAATGAAGGCAAAACTACTGTAATCAAAGTTGTCACTCACTGGTGGACCTTCTTTGCCTGCTTCACCTGGAAGTCCTCTTTCCCCTGGTTGTCCCTGTGAATCAAGGGAAAGGATTTACCATTAATAACTTAATATGTTATCTTTCTAAAATACAACTATTCAGGTGACAAATTAACATGGTAGTTACCGGTATTCCTTGACCCCCTCTTTCGCCAGCAGGTCCTGGATCCCCTGGTGCACCCTGAGAAGAAAATACTTGACTTCAATGTTGTAAGAAAACAAAATAACAAAAACTACACGAGAAGTGGGTACTTGTGATAGAATAATGTAAATGTAAAGGTACTTACAGGAGGCCCAATTTGCCCCACTGGTCCTGGGGCTCCTCCAGCACCAGGTAAACCCTGAAAATCCACAAAGCAGATTACGATGGAGTGAGACGTTTTCCATGGTTGTAGTGCAAAAGGTAGCGATCAAAGAGGTAAGAGATATAGAATATACCGAATTTACTTTCAAGTTATTGTTACCCAGAAATTGAAAACTTACTGATTCACCCCTTTCTCCTGGATATCCGGGTGGTCCATCTTTTCCTGGATGGCCCTGGAAAGGAAACCAAAAAATTAAGCCATACCCACGCAGAAGAAAAGCGATTTAAAAGGATCACATAAAGTTTGTTATTGAATTTTAGGATCCTACCGGAGGTCCTATTGGTCCCTGGAATCCAGTTGGACCTTGAGGACCCATAGGTCCCTGATCACCTTGCTCTCCTGGTGGTCCAGGTGGACCATCCTCTCCTTTAGGTCCAATCAAACCTTGCTCTCCTGGTTTTCCTCTCTCACCCCTTGGACCCTATCAATTCAGGTAAAACGTTTACTTTCAAAATAAATATTACTTCCATGCATCCAGCCAGAATTTGCCTTTCAAACTTCTCTCAAAATTTTTGTTGCAACTTACTCTTTGACCTCTGGGTCCTGGGTCACCGGTCAATCCTATTGGACCCTGAAAATAACAGTGTTATTTATTTTTATTGCCATAAAATTTAGCAACATACTTTCACAGGGCTTGCCAAATATTCAGTTTTAATACAAAACAATTGGAGAGGGATACAGATCAATATTCACTTACCGTATCACCTTTCGCTCCGTCGCGGCCTCTGATGCCTGCCGACCCAGTGGCACCTTTGTCTCCTGGTGGTCCTGGATATCCCGGAAACCCAGGGATACCAGTAGTGCCTTTTTCTCCCTCAGGCCCCGGGGGTCCGATTGAACCCCTAGGTCCCACGCTACCCTGCAAAATGTAAAACGTACCCTCTTATACTTCCTCTCGATCACAAATTATCTTCACCTTGAAAAGTAAATCAAAATACATGCAATTGTTCTTGCAACAAATAATTCTTGTTGCAGCCAATTTTATATTTTAACACTACTGCAGAGGACAGGAATTCCTGGTCATTTTGGGGCTCACGTTTTATTAACGTCTTTGCAAGATAGGCACAGAAAAACCGAAAATTCCGTCGAAGTACCTTGGGTCCAATGGGGCCTTCTTCTCCACGTTGACCTCTGCCACCTTTAAATCCTTGCTCTCCTTTAGGTCCTATTTCACCTTTCATTCCATCGTTTCCAGGCATTCCCTTGGGACAAAACATAAATGTAAGGAAGTACTTTGCAATATTTTCGATCTTTCGGAATCAGAAATGGAAAATTACACTGAGTTTGTTGGATATCAAGTTACCACAGAAAACCCAAACCTTCGTAATTCAGCTCACCTTTTCACCACGACCACCCCTCTTTCCCCTGGGCCCTCTGTCGCCTTTTACTCCTCGGGAACCAGGTACACCCATCAGACCTATTAGTCCTGTTGGACCCTGCAGTACAGGGAAATTAAAATGAAATACACATATGTATCTTTCTAAATTTCAAATCATAAGCTTGGCTGCACAAAATGCTACTACTTTGCAGCCCTTAGATGATATCGACTTACAGGTTCCCCTTTCAATCCGCCTTCACCTGGTGGACCTGGTTGTCCCGGGGGACCGTCCGACCCGGGCAATCCTGGCATTCCTGGTTTCCCACGTGGGCCTTGTAACCCAGTAGGACCATTTGGTCCAATTGGGCCTGGTGGGCCCGGTGGTCCAGGAGTCCCATTCTGCCCAGGACGTCCAGGTCTTCCTACCGGCCCCTGGGGAAAAAATTAAAAGCGTGAGAAACACTATTTATTTTTATGTACACTAAAATCTTGTCAATTAACTTGTAAGATATAAACTTTTACCGGACTTCCTTTTGGTCCAGGAAAGCCTTCAGAACCAGGAATACCCTGTAAGAATACCAATTACTGTAAATTTGTACTTATAAAAGATACATTTTTACTGACAATTTTTTATTTTTAGTAAATGGAAAAAATGCTTAGTTGGTCAAAGTTCTTACTGGTGGTCCTGAAGTACCGGGAGGACCTCTTGGTCCAAGAAAACCTCGTGGTCCCTGTCGGAAAATGTAAATAAATAAAACCGGTTTGTCAAGATTATTGATTCAATAATTTGGTTTAAGTATGCAATTTTAATGATTGCCAAGAAATGCATATATTGTGTCTTACCATTTCACCCTGAGGACCTATTGGTCCTGGAGGCCCCTTTTCTCCCTGTAATGGAAAAGATAATGTGAAATGGAATAAATCTACTACGTTTAGAGAATCTGACGTTTGATACAGTTTGAGGTGACGTTTTAGCGGTTGTGTGTGTGGATTTTGAGGAGGTTGCTCTTCATTTAGATCTAACATTCACATTGCACTTAATATCTGGGTAACTTACAGGTTCTCCGTCTTCCCCTTGGAAACCGGGAGGACCAGTTGCTCCTGGAACACCCTGAAACAGACATTTCATCAATTAAGTTACTTCGCACACTGAAATGGATATCGTGTTAAAAGACTGATCGATGTTCGTTCACTCGACACATTCTGATACTCAAAAACAAATGGAACAGAGAAATGCTTTTTTTACCCTGTCGCCTTTTTCGCCAGGCAAACCAGGTATTCCAGGTCTTCCGATTTCACCCTGTGCAAGAAAGAGAAAGAAACTGTTACTTCAGCTGCTACTACAGCTTCAGACTAGAATTACTCGGTAATTGTTTTTTTTCCTGTTATTTCAAATTACCTTCATCCCCGGTAATCCAGTCAGTCCTCTTTCTCCGTTCATACCATTTCGACCCTGTAATTACAAAACCATTTTTTGTTTAAGTCACGCACAGCAAATTTCAGAAAGAGGTTTACAATTTACCCATTCCAATTACTGAGTATTAAACACTGTAGTACTTAATGAAGAACACTTACCCTTGATCCTTTTTTGCCTGATGGTCCTGGTGGTCCACGCGGTCCCATGGGACCCTAAGTACAGAAGATATTAGAGGTTAACATAGACTACCCAAAATAATTCAGTTTTTGTTTTCAAAGCGGCACAATGAATAATTTTAAGTTAAATAAGCGAAAAAATTTGCAGTGGTTATTTCTGAAGACATTTTTTAATAGTTCAACGTGGAGATGAATGATTTACGCACAGGATCACCGGGTTCTCCTGGTTCCCCTTTGGGCCCATCGGGTCCAGGCATACCCTGTAAACAAGTGAGTGTAATGAATTGAAAAAAAAATCACTCAGGATAAAGATACACGATTTTTTCTTTTAATCTCAAACACGTTCTTTAAAAGGATACTGAATCAAACTATTGACACTGAATAGAAAGGACCTTGGCAGTAGCCGTCGGTCGACTTGAAGTAAAAGTTTTTAATCAATTGTAACTAATGCCTGCACTAGGACTTTTTGGAAGCAAGTTCTCAACAAACTTTGTAACAAGTAGACTATTGTACTTACAAGTTGTCCTGGGAGACCGGTCATACCTTGAGGTCCTGTAGCTCCTCTCATTGCTAACTATAAAATAGACGTAGAAGTAGCTTACATTTCATTTGTTTGCAATTCAGCAATTACATAAATTACTTTTTAAAACGAGCAGAATCAACAAACCATATGTTGGCTAAGCATTTGTCTTAAAGCTTCTCCCTGGAAGTTTGGTCCCTTTTTACTTCCACCTCCTCCTAAGCCTCCTCCAGCGTTCAACTTAAAGAAAAACAATGTAAAATAATACATCTATGTGTACGTGCTTTCTGTGATATTGTTGAATTGAATACTACCACATCATATCCTGCTTTTTTGAAAGTAAATTTTGTTGCCATGCATTTTATGATGTCTTGGATCATGAAACTATTACTGTTCATCTACGACAAAACTTGTACGACAATATATGTGACAGCGATACCAGTTGATTTCTCGTCATTGATAGATCAGTTTACCCCTCTTTAGATCCTCCACTCATACCAAGTGCATGCTCTAGATAA
>JBCAUG010610586.1:0-14226 GCA_038406175.1 Haplosyllis leylae | reverse complement strand
CCCCCCACCAGTTGGACTTGGGACCCCCCCAGCTGGACTGGGGACCCCCCCCCCCCCCCCGTGGACGGACAGACACCTGTGAAAACATTACCTCCTCTCGTACTACGTACGTGGTCAGTAATAAACAGTAAGTATTTAAAATAACAATTGTGCGTGTGCTCAAAACTAAAATTTCCTCTAGTCTATATTTTTCTTCCCAGAACATCCATTTGCACGAAGTTCTACAACTGGTGAGTTATAAAATTAGGAATTGGAAGTTAGGTCCTTAGAATAATGATTCCAAATCAAAAGGAGACAACAACATGGTCACCAAACTATTGGTTTAATGTAAGTACCACGATACACGAAGAGGATACATTCATGAGGAACGTCACAACCAGGAACGCAACCATGCAGCAAAGTTTGACTTCACTTTCTGCACAAAGAGAAATGATTTCTCCTCTGGACATGACCACTTCGTGTCGGATACACCACATCGTTATGTCCGTTGGGATTTCTGGCCCTTTGATAGTTTTTGGACTTGTTGGGAACGTCCTGTCGTCTATCGTATTGCGGAGTCAAAGAAGGTCTGCCTTGAAGGCTTCAATGAACTTTCTTCTCGTAGTTCTGAGTTTTCTAGATAGCTTTATGTTGATAAGTATTTTCTGGCTGAAGACTGTACCATCTTTATGCGGTCTTGGTTATTGGCCTGAGTACTTGAAATTTTATTTTTCTTATCTTTTGACATATTTCTGGCCTTTAACTTCTACCATTCTTGCTGTAAATGAGTACATCGTCGTTTTGGTCGCTTTTCAAAGGTATTTGTATGTTTGCCATAGCAAAGAAGCGAAAAAATATTGTACGCTTCGGCTCACCAAACTTCATACTTTATTGATTTTCCTATTCGGATTCGGTTATTCGATTCCAAGATTTCTTGAGTATAAATTAGTTTACAACCCCAGAGTTGGCGGGAAAGTTAGAACCATGACAGCCTTAATGAAAAACCACGGCTACAAGCTGTGGTACCTTGGTGTGAGTTTTTACGTTGTCATTTACGTAATACCACTGATCCTGTTGGCTATATTTACGTACAGATTGGTAAGAGCCGTTAGAGAGGCTCGAAAGAAACGTGCACAGTTGGTTTCCTCGGAAAGCGCAACCAATTCCGGAAAAAATAATGATGATGCTACCCTTTCACTGGTTGCCGTGGTTTGTGTTTTTTGTTTCACGCAAATTCATAATCCCATACGTAGGACATTACAGTCCTTTGTAGTGTCCAAAGACGAACTTGGCTGTTCGAATTTCATGTTTTATTACTCAGAGATAAACGCGCTCTTGAATGTTGTAAATTATTCGGTCAATTTCTCACTGTATTTTATGTTTAATAAACCCTTCAGGGGCGAGCTCCGTCGGCTTCTGTGTAAACGTAATGAAGTGGTTCCCCTGGCAATACTCAGCGATTTTCCATGTTGAATCTACCCGAAATTTACTCAATGCCAAAGTGCAACGTACCTTAGTTACTCGTAAAGTATTAATGATATGAATCAATAGAAATCTAAATAGAAACCACCACCAAGTTATAATACCTTTGTACAGATTTGAATAGATTTGTTTTTCTTTTGCGGAAATGTTCATTTCGTGATTGAACAACTCATGTACGCCCAGGACGAAGACAATAAACTTTCCGCGGAGAAAATATCGCTAGTGAATAAAGTTATGCCATTTGGTGTTATACTACATGCACAGAGGGCATATAGGCGTTTTGCCTTGTCCACAGCTGCTCACTAAGGTAATGTTTAATTTGTTGTCATTGTCTTTTGCAATATGTTTGTAAATTAATACCTTGTGAGTTTAACAATAAATTTGCATATTTCACCAGTGTAATGTTGCTGTTTGGGAATACAACATGATTTCAAGGTATATCCATGATTCACACTACAAACAGTCAGAATTAGCCTTCTTACAACCTTTCAGTAAACTGAACTGAGTGATAATTGACAATGACAGATTTTCCGAGACTTCCATTTAAAAAAAATACGTGACAACGATCTTACGTTTTAAGCAACTTCTCATTTATTTGAATAAATCTCATCACATTGGACGGAATGTAAAATACATGATTCAAACATAACAGGTAACAAACGGACACTGCTGAGAACAGTTAATGCTCAACTTGTAAATTAACACACGCAATGTAATCAGAGACTTCACTGTGAAAACGGATCCGTTAAAAGCAAAGTTATTATTTTCTTAAAAACTAGTTACCAGAATGACATAAACAATACACTTTGAATATAACGCGGCAAAACAATAAATTTAGGATACAATAATAATGCCTAGAATTAACGGTGTAAAGTTTATAACAATGACAAGAATGATATAACTATTAAATTGGATTGAATTTTCGTCTTGAAATAAGTTATAAAATATACTATTATGTACATTTCGCATGAGATGGATCTATCTGTTACACCCTTATACTCTGTCTGGCTTTGTCCAGAATTTCCTTCCTAATTTTGGGGTAATTGGGATGGGCGTTCAAAACCTGTGTTAATAAGAAAGAATTGTGGTACAAAACAAAACAGCTCTTAACTGTTGGACCTAAAAAACCGTGCAGCAGAAATGTGTACAAACGACGAAGATCGTGTTACAAGTGTTGCCGTGTTGATTTCTACTTTTTAACTATTTCTTCAAGGACGCTTGTTAGGTAATATTGCACAATTAGCTTCATGCAATGCTTTCAGTTTGGTGTAACCTTTGAATGTTACTGCGGGTCCATAACATAAGCAGCTGTGGCTTTCAAAATCCACCACGAAGCTGCTATTCAAAAATATCTAATAGGTAACTTTTGTCGTCTTATCATATTATCTTTCGCCAGGGGCAAAACTAGGAGACACTCTCAATTATGATACTGGTATAAAATTTGATATACTTACATGATGAGCTATGTCAATTGCATCGACGTATCTCTTCGCCTTCAGGTAATTAAATGCGAGTTTAAAACCTGGTGAAAAGATGAACGTTTAATACATACGACTTTAACAGGCGTTTGCACGATCACGCTGCACTTGAAGACACCTTTATTATCAACGGGAAGACCTTTCAAGTCACTCCACCCTCCATTGTAAAAACAACAAGTAAACAGACACACACACACACATTGTACACATGTGCGTGTATAACTCACAACATACTTGTGGGAAAACAAGTAAACACTCATTATGTATTAAATGGAGGATTTAAGAAAAATACCAAGGAGTGAAGAAATTCATCTGGGATAGGTCAGGTCATTTCTTTAGTTCTGGCAATGGCTACTATATAAGATGGCTGACAACATGTTTTTTGTGGTCACAGCGACTTTAACGGGCCCGCGAACGATAAAGACGCGTGTAAAGAGACCTTTTTTATGAAAGGGTGGAAGACCTTCACACACTCTCTCTCGCTTTCCCTCTCAATAATGATGCATCTATGTGCGTGGCAAAAATAAGTAATTACTTACCGATGTTTGGGTTATTTTTGTTGCCATATTTCCACGAAGATTCATATTTCATGGCTGCGTCTTTGTAAGATTGTTCTTTCTCCATAATAAATCCCAGGTATTCATAAGCTTTACAACACGCTTTGTTGTGCTGAACACACCTCTTCAGTAATTCTTGAGCCATGTCATATTTAGCCGACTGAGAACATTAACATGAAGGTTACTTTTTTAAAGAATAAAAAAAAATTGACAAAACATTAATTTCAATTTAGCCACTTCTTACCTGAATGTAGATATCAGCTAGCAACAACCAACTCTTCTCCAAATCTTCAGCATCCTGTTTTTAGGGTAATTTTTTAACATATGTGTATTTTTTGACGTGTTACCTTTTTGCTAAACCATCATCGCACGTGACGTATTTAATTTCATAATTTATCTCTTTTGAATTTTTGACAAAATCCTGGGTCCGCCTCTAGGTGAAAATATTTCATAATCCTTTGGGTGGTTTTGGAAGTTGTTTGCTAACTACATACATATTCCACCACAATAAATAAATCAGTTGTAATGCCATTTAATTCTAAATGAACTTCACCTCCATATTCCAACCAGCCTTGGCCACTCTCTTCAACTGATTCCTTGCCCTGGGAGTTTGCTTCAGAACCATGTACGCCGCTGCCATCCCGTACAAGGAACCCACATGCTCCCTCTGAAAAACATAGCTTAGAGTTCTTTATCATTTCGAATGAAAGGACTTTCAAGACTGAAGTCTTACATTTTTCTGATTATGACACTTCTCGTTATTTTCATGTTATCTAGATAAATTTCAATGTGCAAATAAACTAGGCTATGCCTCGCTTACTTCAATACTTTAGTCACCCAAAAATATCTGCCTTTACCTTTTGGCTCCAGTTACTGCGGGCTTGATTACTCTTAATGACTCAGATATCATGGTAACAATAAACGTAGCAAACGACCCAGACTATAGAGAACTAAAATTGTTTTTAACAACACGCAAAACAATGCAAAGAAACACTGTGAACATACTACACAGGTGATTCCTCTTATTACTCCCACTTTTAACTGTCTCTATTCAAAGAAATTTGATTTGTATGTAAATTCATTCCTACTTAAACAAAACATTTTAGGATGATAATTAATCTTTACTTCAACATGACAATGAAGACACCTAACACAGCAAAACTTGTCCCTAAAGACTCATAAAACTGTTCGCTTGTGTACATCTATTTCCTCCAATATTATCAATACCTCATTTGTTGATATATCCATGAAGGCGGACAAAGCTTTCTCCACATTACTTTTGTGTTTCGTCGCGACTAAAATCATGTTTTCCAGGACTTTGTATCTTATGTCTCCGGGTTTAGGTTTCACATCCTGCAAAGATTTATCACAAAAATGTCCCCATTTTTTAATCCGGTTCTGAGCTAATAAAAAATATGATGAAAAATTTCTAATCATGTCTTAGCATAAGTAACGTACATGTAATATGCATTAATTTGCATTGATGTGCATCTTACCCGTAGCAATTTCTCTGCCGTTCTTATTGCTGCTTGTTCACTATCAGCCTTTTCCGCTGAAGTTCTAGAGATGTGAAGGGGCATAAAATGTAAAACAGTAAAATTCACAACCATCCTGTGTACAGGCTGAACGAAAAATCAAAAACAATGCCAGTATTTCTCACCCCAAATCAGCTTCCACGGATTCGAACACCTCTCCACCGATGGTATCACTGTCTGGATTGAGGCAGATCTCTATCATACTATACGAAGCACGGTCACCCCAATCAGCATCTTTACGCGCCATGTTAAAATACTTCAGAGCTTGGTTGGGATTTCCAGCATACCTGGTAAATTTAAACACACCTTTTACCTGCGATAACTGTAAAGAAAAAATTCTTACTAAGCATAACATTTTCAACCCATGAATATGTCTAACCATTCATATAATCCCCTGCAGTAATTGAATCCTGCATCCAGTGTTGTTCTTGATGATGCATTCTCAGCCAGATCAAAAAATTTCGGAACCTCTTCTAGTTTACCAGCACGTCTCATCAGATCAACCAATCTCACTAAGGCATCGTAGTGATCTAATCAAATAAAATATGGATTCCACTCAGCAATAATAATAACGTCGTGGCGTAACGGCACAGGCTGTCTCGTGATGAATATTACAGGAAATGCAAACAAATATCACCAATCACTGTGTCCCAAAGTAGGCCTAATTATCACGAAAGTGCCAAGACATATGTAGTTATTTTGTCCCCATACCTGGCTTCCGTTCCAACAATTGTTGGAAGTGGTACATGGCCTGGTCGTATTCATTCTTTCTGAACATGAGATCAGCCATCATCACTGTTGCAGAGTCATTCTCTTTATCATTTTTCAGTAATGTCATACACTGGTGTTGACAAGCATCAAGATCCTCCGTTGTCAAGTACAATTTCGCCAGCTCCAACATCAGCTAATAACACAAAGTAATAATTCATCCACGAGAAAATTTACGACCTATACGTATTTTCATAGCTGTTATTCTTCAAGTGTGGATTAATTGTATTGAAACTTAAAATGGTTTATTCTACATGCAGCATCAAAAATCGATTTGAAGCATATTATACTGGTTTTACCAGCCTGATACTATCCGCATTACCTTGCCATCATTTTCACTGTGCATCAAAGCTTCTTTGTAGAATTTAATGGCACGATCGTAATCCCGTGTCTGGACGGCGTGCTGTGCCATTTGGCTGCAAATACTGAAACAAAACGAACAGACGGTTAAAGTCTGTACATGTGCAGCGAGATAAGTGTGGGTGTAATTCGTCTGGGTCGTCATGGAATTGCTCTCGGTAACTTGGACGGTTTTTCCGATTACTCGACTGCTTGATAGTAGTGATTCATGCTTACTGGTCAAATGATCCCAGGTTCTTCTGGTAAAAAAAATCACGATAAAACTGCACGTGCACGGACCCAATTGACACATGCACTGAAGGGATTCTCGGATAGTGCTGGAATGTAGAATAACGTCGCTCTCCCAAGGACCGGGTGCATCACGATCCAAACTTGACAAGGCAAATTTAGGCATGCCTGCGTCACTACTGTAACACGAGTAAGAATATATACACAGACATAAACCTTACTTTGCAGTGAACTGTTTCTGGGCGGGCACAGCATCAGGTTGCTCTACTTGTACTCTCTTCAGTACTCTGTAGTTAAAGTGAAAAACCAATTTTAAATATTATGAAAACTTGACTGGGCATACTTAGGTAACAAACAGATTTCTTTATTTGAAACAAAATAGTAGTTTACCTATTTTGCATATCTCTTGCTTTGGTAAGATGTAGAAGACTTTGTTCCAGCTTATCTTGTTTGTGATAAACCTTAGATAACAGTACGTAGTACTTGGTGTGCTCAATCAGGGTATCTAAATCCGTTCCTGTTAACAGAAGATTATATTTCTGAAAATGTGTGAGTCCCTTTAGGACATAGATATATGGTTTTCGGGGTAGACTTTTACGAAGGGAAAAGGTAGTCACCCGGATAACACCAATCGTTGAAAAAATTCAAGGAAACCGACTTGATCACTTCAATCATCAGAGAACTAACTGAGAACAGAACAAATAATGTCTTAATGCCTAATTCAGTGAATACTTTTGAGACTTTTACAACATTTCATAAATGGTCCGTTTACACTGTGCTTTTAGCGATAGTGAAACTCCAAAGACAACACTACCACTATGAGCTCAGTGTGAACGAGTTTTAACAGTGTTATGAGAAATATGTGAGAAACAATATCTTAAAGTTTAGTGTTCGGCAACATCTAGAGTGGAACTCTCATTAAAGGAATGACATACTTTTTGTATTCGGTGGTTTACTCACTAGAAGAGCATCACTTGTGCTAGGTTCAACATCTGTCGGACCATCTACATACAGGAGCAGCATTTTCAAACTCCACATTACAACACAAAAAGTTATTCTTGTCTCAGCACCAGACACTGTCATGGCACAAGACTCTGTCACAGAATTAAAGACTTCTGTCCATGCTACTTTTGAAAGTTTGCATATTTACAGAAAACCAATTCCATACCTTGACCACTTTCACCGTCCAAAGCTATTTTGAGAACCTTCTCGGCCTTGTCTAGTTGCCGTAGTTTGATCAATAACTCGGCCAGATCATGACGCAAGAATGACTGACCACCAGTTTTTAACGCCGCTTCGTAGTAATTTATGGCCTGCAAACAGTAAATCTTCATCACAAACATTTGAAGCTCATACCTTCGGCTCAAATTTCTGACAAAATAACCTTAAAAGTTTTGACAAATATTACTGACGACAATTTGCATCCGATTATCAAACTATTTCCTTTTCAATTGATAAGATTTAAATTTTTTGACAAAAATGTTCATATTTAATTGGTTACCTTTCCATAGTTATGAGTTTTGACCAGAGCTTGTCCTATCTTGCTCGCTAAACTAAAATCTCTTGGATTTTTCTTCAAGGCAGCTTCATACACTTCTATTGCACGTTCGGGCTGGAAAAGTAAAGATATATGACGTAATTTTAATGTATTCCTTTTGTGATAAACTATCTTAATCCCTCTGAAATATGCAAAAAGTAAATAAAACATTGCACACGCTCTGGAATAAGAACACACTTCTTGTATACTCATGTAAGCATCTCCTAGTAAAAGACAAGTGTGGGGACTTGGATGCTTGTCGACCAATTCTCTATAACAGCTGGCATACAGTCGTTTATCTTTTCGGTGATGC
This sequence comes from Haplosyllis leylae, assembly GCA_038406175.1. Classification (NCBI taxonomy): domain Eukaryota; kingdom Metazoa; phylum Annelida; class Polychaeta; order Phyllodocida; family Syllidae; genus Haplosyllis; species Haplosyllis leylae. The sequence continues at coordinate 5,989 of JBCAUG010610586.1, read as the reverse complement.
AGATAAATTTCCGCCATTTTTTCACGGGCTTGCACAAAGTATGGCTGGTCAGGAGTGATGTTCCGTAGCATTGCAAGGGCGCCTGAATTATAACATACATACACATCAAACTGAATGAGTACCACAGAAAAAAATGTCCTGCAATAATATATTCACATTTAACTCAAGTGAGCCAAAGGCCTACTGAAGATTCATTCACACCTGCGATTGTTGTACTAATTGATGAACCCATAAGGAGGACACCGAATGAATTTCTATTCACCTTTGTGATTGCCGTAATTAAAAAGTTGCACAGAACTTAATATGTCGACCACGTTGATTCGCAAAAAGTACACATAAAAATAGGTGTGGATGAAACTTGCTTGATAGAGCGGTTTTAGAATTTTAAAACAGAAACATACTGACCTGGGGGTAATAAATTACACCCGTTCAAAAAACACGTATTTACCTTCTATATCTCCTCTCACCAGTGAGAGATCTGCGTTGGCAATAGAGATTCTAATCTCCTCGGTTGTGCCTTGGAAATCGTTAATCGCATCCTGCATCACCTTGGCAGCCTCATGCTGTAAAAGAATTGCAGCATTTTAATTTTACATTTATGTTGCAGAGGAATCTTGGAAAAGCGAGTCCTTTCACTACACCTGTGGCTCTCTGCAACGAGATTGGCAAGAATGAGCACACGGTAGTACAAGGCAGATTTTTTTGAACAGTTATATTAAAAAGTTTGTTTACAACAAGTGTCATAGCCAGAACAAGAACGTACTAAATGACCCGCGCGATCAATAACTAATTACCGAGTATCCATAAGTCCCGATCACATCAAGTGACCGAAGTGGACCATAGTCACGGTTGAGTGACCTACCCACTGAGCGCCCTCTGCCAGGGCATGCCACCTGCAGGAACACCCGCTACTTAAGGTACTCACTAGCTGGTCCGGGCATGTTTTTATGATTTTATGATGAACCTGTAACTACCATTAGAAGTACTACAATAAATTACCACTGTACAGATACCTCACCAAATGTATTAGAGTTATCTCTGCGGTACGCCAGGACGATCACACTTGTAGATATTTGGTATGTCTAATGCTTATGTATCAACCCTAAAATAGTCGTAACACCGGACGTATCAGATATGTTGTAGTTAGGGAATATTTATCTAGTTTATGTACCAATTGACTTTTTCGAAAGGGGTGACTTTGAACTAGAATCAGTAGGGCAGGAGTACAGAAAGGTTTTGATTAACCCAAAGACTGCTGTATTAGGTCCTACAGAATGTAACTATTGTCAATATTGTACAATTGTCAACTTTGTATTGTTTAATACAAGTATATCTGGGTGCCCCAAACCGAACTATTTTTCAAGTGAACTGAAAAAAGTCAATCACAAATTTGTCAGAAAGAGAAGATCCCACTATTAAAGTAGTAGTTTATCATTTAAGTACATATTTTGCTCTTCCTGTTAAAAACACTTTTCTTTACTGAGTATTATTAATTGCATGTATCTATCTCTGTTCAAAGCAACCTAAAATTCCAATGCTGACATCATAGAAATTTCGCAAAGAACAACAATCAATTTTTTTGCAGAGCATTAAGTAAACCTTTTATTTAAGGGATCCCTTTGTGCACGAATTCAAATGAAGCAAATAAATGAAAATTTTCAATCATATCTCTCAAAGTGCTGTAATTTATCGATTTTGATGGCCCATTTTGATAGCTATTCTACTGTCCTTGCAACTTTCGCAGTCTCTGTCTCTGTCTTGGTCTCTGTCTCCGAGAACCTGTCGAAAATATTTTATTTTAAATTAGAATCATAATATCTTTTTGTGTTATTGGTCCCACAGCAACCAGACATAGAGTAACACAATTGAGTTTTTCCGTAACTGGCACTAGATTCTGTAGATTCTACAGAATCACGAGAGGATCTAAATACATAAAGAGCTGAGTCAGCAGATAGGGGAATAAGCTCCGATAGTAGCATGCAATGCATGAAAGTCAGAACTGAGTCCCTGGGTTCACTTCCTAGTAGGGATAACATTTTGCTAGTGGATTTTTTTAAGTTCTCTCGTGATTCTGTAGAATCTATAGAATCTAAAGCCAATTCCGGAAAAACTCCAATGAAGTATTTCCTAAATTGTTTCAGTGAATTCAGAGAATTTGGTTCTCAATCCCAGATAAGTAGTATTACCTAGATCTATATGAGGGTTATACCAGATAAGGTTGTAACAACTGCAGGACTGTAATGGATACCAACATAAGTTGTAAGTATCATACAATACCAATGCAACAAAATAAGGTTTAAGGAGTGAAAGGAGACTAATTTTTCACGGTTTGACATATATATATACTACATATATAATATTTTTGGACATTTTTGAATGAATAAACAATGGTAAGACCTCAAGGGTAATGTCAGGTGTGTGTACACTGAAAGTCTTACCATATGTAAATTCATTGAACAAAATGTCCCAAGGAAAGGTTTCTAATGCATGTCTTGCAACCTGTATGAACACTGATAAATGTGTTCTGTACAACTTGTATAAACACTAATAAATATCTTTACACTCTTATCATTTGGCAAAGTTTAAAAAGATTTATTTAAGAAATAAACCCTTTTGAATACTACTCACAATACTATATTGGCCTGCACCACATGCACAAGACATCACATTATTAGTCTTTGCAACAAGAAACTCTCGACATTGCGGACACAAGTTTTTCGTAAGTAGTCATAAACATAGTGCTTTCGAGGTCAAAGTGTTCCCTGGTGATGTGCCAGCAAGAATCAATGTTTAAGCGTCCCTGTCCGTATCCAAAACAATCATCAGAACGATCACAAGCTTCTTTACACTTTTCGCTGCCCATGCGGCCCATGTATGTGGTATGTTTACGAGGTACATACTTATATGGAATTGCTTCGTAGGTAGTCTTGCAAGCTAAAATGGATTTAAATCATTGCCACCCATGTATGTAGTATGACGGGAGGCCCCTAGTCAAGTCTATTGGCAATTCCCTGGTCCAGTCTGGAGGGGGGGGGGTCCTTTTTCAATCCCTGTCGCTGGTCCTGTCTGGGGCAGGGGTACCCCTAATGCTGTCACTGCTCCTGTCTTGGGTCCCCTAGCGGGGCGGAGATACCCCTCTTGGACAGGACAGGGGAAACCCTGGGGGTACCCATCTGGACAGGTATACCCCAAAGGACAGGCTACACCATGAGTGTCAGGCCTCTTGCAGTCACACAGGAGGTCTTTCTTGTTTGAAATTAATTTGTTTGTGCTTGGAAATTCTTTTCCTTAGATAAATTCTGTGCTTTGACTTTAAAGAAAGAGTGGCTTCATTAAAATACCTTTTGTCCTATTTCATGCCCACTAAGAGATTGTGAACTAATGATAATTACTACAGTTCGTATTCAGAGAGGGATACTGACCAAAGTGCCAGACAACTTCTTCTTACCTCATGACCATTAATAGATTTCGATAGGAAAAAAGGTACCTTGAGTTTTTACACTATTTCTCCAAAACAAATCTATCAGCTAATATTTGGTAATCAAAACATATATATGTTGTGCACAATGACACCGCCTCCATTTTCAGCAGAGCTAAGACTTGGTCTCCATTGGAGATCAACCTCACCTCAGTGGAAGTGGGCCTTGTGTATTTGGGATTTTCTCTGAAGGTCCTACCTACTGGAGTTGGGCCTCCTCATGAGGTCCATAACGGCTATCATGAGGGTGTCTGTGGGACATGATGGACGCATCCGGAAGAAATCGGTAACATCATGTGGCCTTCTTGGCAGTTTGCCAAGAAGGTGCAAATTGGTGATTATTGACCAATCAGCACTATGGAATGCATTCCCACCACATTGCTGAGGCATGTTCTTATGTTAGACATGGATGACATCACTTTTATCATATAAAAGGGGGTGCACATCTGAATTCTGGGCACTCTCCTCTGATCTACTACAGTGAAAGCATCGTAGTTGTTTTCAGAGGCTTAGTTCTGCAGTAAACAGAGCCTTCCCTGTCCTGGAGCTGCTTCAAGTTAAAGTCAGGCTAGTTTGTTCTTTTATTACCAATTCTTGCATTAAATCCGTACCACTATTGCGGAACCCATAATACCGCCACCAGCCTTCTCGGCAAGGAGGGAGTTTCGCAAGCTATTAGATATGGCCATTGCCTCTCTGTGAGGTGTGAGTTGTCCATGCACTCAGAGGTGGACCCCCTACATCTCTGGGTGCACAACATATATAGTCATGCTTTATTGATCCTTGGACTTAGAGAATCTTTGGAATCAATAAAGCATAACTACATAAGGATCTAAAGGTCTGAGACATCCAGCAAATAGGGAAATTAGCTCAGATAGTAGCATGCAGGACATGAAATTCTGAGGTGCCTGTGTTCAATTCGCAGTGGGGATAACATTTTGCTGCTGGAGCTTTTTTGTTTTGTCAGGATTATGTAGAATATACAGAATGCATCTCCACTTAGGAAAAAGTCGATTGAGTCACTGTTCCCTGTGTGCACTCTTCTGCTCAATCTAAAAATTCTAAAAACTCCTTACATTATAAATAGATCTAAATTTATAATAATCCATCATCAAGTAATTCCAAATTAGGTGTTTTTACATATCAGTGTGTTTTGTAACATCCATATGCCCAAAAGGCGACTCAAAAGCTGCATTAGAAATGGGATTAGTCACGCTTCCGGTTTGGATTTGTGCGGTCCTCACTTTTTTGCAACAACCATGGCCTCAGCGTTGGTAAAAATTTAGATCTAAATGCTTGCATTTCAATATTTTCCATATCCATTTCTTGCCATTTCAGCAAATCCACAACATTTTCTAATAATCTTATTTGTTGTGTGTGGGTCATATTAAGTTTAATCTAGTGCTTAGCAAAACTGTAGAGAAATACATAAACAATGTTACTGATCATAAAATGAGTATATCACATGGGTTGATGTTGCGTACTATTCACAATTAGTATGAACACATGAATACTGCACAAGAAGAACGGATGCTCAAATTTATACCAGGTGTGTCTGACACCGTAGTGAACACTTGAACACTAAATCAGTTGCAAAAAAAACAGAGCATTTTACATTATAGCTACAATTTCAATTCTTCTTACCACAGTAGCCTTTAGAATTGCATAATGGTTGTTCTCTTGGACAATCCAGTTCATTCTGGCATCCTGCAAACAGAAGATATTAGCATCAGATAGTTAACTTTTGTACACAGCAGAAAGACAAGCTTTTAGTTTTGGTCACATGGTCATAGTTTTCACTTAGCAACAACTGTTTTGATGATGCAAATGGGCTCCGTTGAGAAAAATGATAATGCATAGTTAATACCCGCATATGAAGCATAAGGGGTTTCACTTAATTTCTCAGTTCATCAGGGGAAGGGGGATTGGGTACCCCTGCTCAATAGTCCTGGGTCCCAGGTCCTTTTCTGGGGAGGGGAAGGGGGTATCCCCCGGTACCTCAATCATGTCTCAGGATAGGAGTACTCCACCCTGGTCAGGACCAGGACAGTAATACCCCCCACCCCCTCCTCCCCTTCAAATTGCCCTCCCTGGCCAGGACAAAGTTAGGAGTACCCAACCCCCTCCCCTTCCCCCAGCTAGGACCAGGACAGATGTCTCCCACTCCCCTCATGCATTTTAAATATAAAATCATAAGATTACTGCAACGATTTGACCAAAAATTGAATTAAGTGACACTTAACCTTGTCACATTATGCATGTCCAAGTTGTAATTTGGAAGTGATTGTAGTGCAAAATATTTATTACATCGTCGTTTTGTTAATTTCAAATTCAAGATTTTTAAAATCATTAGTGTTTCAATCTTGATAAAAATTAAAAGTACTCTCTTGCAAATGCATACTTTAGATATTTTTAACTTAAAAATTAAAGAAAGACAAGAAAGTCCTCCTGCGTGAACGCAAGAGGCATACCGCCCGCTGCGTAGCCGACCTATCCCTGGGGATTCATGTC
>JBCAUG010610475.1:0-14229 GCA_038406175.1 Haplosyllis leylae | reverse complement strand
GTAAACATATGTAAACAGCTTTAATCAAATGTAACTAACATATATTTCAACAGCTTTGAGTAGTGGTTGGGAGGAGATGATTTGCATGAATGAAAGTTGTGCATAGATGGCACTCTCAGCAGCTGCTCTAGAGCTGATTGGATTAGGCACTACTCAGCCTTTCAGGTTTCATATAAATAGCTGAGTAGTTGCAGAAAGCTTGGTTCTTTGCTATTATATTTATTGATCAACATGTGTTAAACTGTGTAACTCCAAGTGAGTTTGTCCTTGTACCACCTTAGTAGAAGGGACTAGCCATGGGTTTATACCTAGTTGGTCCCTTAAGGCATACACTGAAGTGGTTGTCTTGCGACGACCACTGGACCAGTGGGTGCTGAGTCCCAGTCAGTAGAGAATGTAGAGAGACAGCAGGAAACCTTAGGGGTGTCTATTTGGTAGCCCATATAGGCTCAGGTAGCCCATGGCATCCTCCAGCAGACATACCTGGGGCCACTGTTCTCCACACTGACTTATACTTCGAGGCTTCCCTGGAAAGACTGAGATATGTCCAGTGGGGCCAACTGAAACGGTCAATAGACCTACCCTACCAAGGGAAGTCTCAACACTGCAGGGGCACTCCCAGCATGGGTGCATTGTCAGATCCAAGTAGGGGTACTCCCAATAAATTGAGGACCATTGCTCTACTGGATACAGGGGATTATGATAAGACTTCCTGTATCCCAAACAGTTAAATACTGTCATGGAGAGGACACCTGATAAGGTTCCCAACAGGACAGTGTATCATCGATTTAGAGTGATAATCGAACATGTGAACTCTACTAAGTGTAGATATTGCAAGGACAGGGGCACTTGGAAAGTTGTACTTGTATTTATTATTCATACAAATGATGTAGTCTTTGAAAGTAATAAATAGACAGTTAGTGTATTGGAGTGAACTATCAAGTATCTGTTGTTCCTGTTAGAGCGAAAACCATCCATACCTGCTAGGTTACCCTAGAGACATATAAACTATTAAAGAAAAGTACTACCACTATACAACAAGCGAATGCATTAGATTACTACCGAACTAAGCAGAGTGGTTCCTGCCGACTGGGACAGTCAAAAGGTCACAAAATCAATTTTCAAATTGTAATACAAAATTTCATATGAGAGTAGATCTAGCATTGCTTTATCTTTCTGGTTGTGTGATGCAGTTAAGGTAACTTTTTTCAACCTGGTAACGTGCATGGTCCCGAATGAACACTGACATCGTCTATCGCTATGTCTCCTGTGTACCCGTTTCCTCTGACCGCAGTGAACACAATTCTTGTCTCTTCTTCTTCGTCCAGTTGCGATGTTGTGTGATTCAAATTTAACTTTACCTAAATAAGCATAAATATTTAATTGCAAAGATGTCATTAGGAGATTTCTTTTAAATTTGGACAAAGAAATTCCGCGCAAACCGGCCAATTGATTGTCCTGTTTTACACCTTTGCAGATTTAGTGAATGTTGGTTGTAGCGCGGTAGACCACTGATTGGTCGGTGCTTAATTCCCAATTTTCTCCTAATGAAAGGCTTGAAAATAAAAGTGCTGACAAATAGATCTTATGGAAAGAGCAAGCACTTTTTGTTGCGTACCCCTTTCCAAGCATCGTCGTCCTCGTGATCACCTTTTATGTGAAATATCGCCACTTCTTCAAATTCCGTTTTGATGGAAATGTTCAGCATTCCTGTTGTTGACCGAAAAATTGAAAAATATCAAAAATAATCAAAAAATCAAAACTAATGGACGATATTCCAAATAAGAGTCTGGTTTTTTATCGAATTTCACTTACCGATATGTTGTCCATACATATGATAGTGAAACTGAAGACACGATGGTCGAGTTAGTGACTCCGCCGGAGACGTTAACGTTGTTACAGAGCCTCTTTTGCCGAAGGTTGCCTCCACATACATGTATCCGCCTGCAATAAATTTACCAGATATAGGAATATGTTTCACACTGTTTTATCTCTGGCAAATGTATACGATTTTATGTAATCTTGTTATGTACACTAAAAATGTACACTGCACTTCAGTACCTTGTGGAGAGAAGTTGGTTGCATCAACAGTAGGTCCTGTATCAAGAGACGGTGTCTGTCCGATGTTCCTCAACCACTGAAATTCCCTGTCACCAGAGTCTATATCATATCCACAGCGAAAACCATCATCAAATTTACACTGTGTCGATGACTCTGAAAATCATTTATCTCGTTGTTGACTTCTACTTCCAAAAAGGCATAAACCATCCGTGGAAAATGTATATTCTACCTTTAAGTCTCTTTATCCATATCAAAACCTTCCTTTACTGAACTAGGAGTTAATATTATTAATGGTAATGTTTAATATGTTGTGCATATTTTTAATTACATGTCTTTAATTTTAATTACATTACATGTCTTTCTTATCTTGGCAACATGGAAAGCTGCACCATCACCTGTTCGGTAGTGAAAGTTTCCCCAGATGGTTCACCCTTGTGCTCTCACACCCTCGTGCCCTTATGTCTTCATGCCCTCACACCCTCATTCCTACAAGGGTGTGGGGGCACAAGGGTTAAAAGGTGTGAGGGCATCAGATTGTAAGGGCAAATGGGCAAAAAGGCTTGCAGACTCAAGAGTGAAAGGGAATGAGGGCACAAGGGTGAAAGAGCATGAGAACAAAAGGGAGTGAAGGCAAAAGGGTGCAGGGGTGAAAGGGCATAAGGATGAGAGGGAGTGATGTTGCAAAGGCACAAGGGTGAAAGGGCACAGAGTTGAAAGGGCATGAGGGCAAAAGGATGCAAGAGCACAAGGGTAAAAGGATGTGAGGGTGAAAGGGTATCAGGACACAAGGGTGAAAGGATATCAGGACACAAGGGTGAAAGGATATTAGGGCACAAGGGTGAAAGAGTGAAAAGGCATCATGTTGAAAGGGTGCAAGTGTGTAAGGGGTAAAGAGCACAATGGTGAATGGGATGGGAGTGCATGGGTGAAAGGGAACAAGGGCACAAGGGTGATAGGACATGAAGGTAAGAGGGCACAAGGGTGCAAGGGTAAAATGGCATGAGTTAATGTTGAGGTGTCCCTACCACCTCCAAGTAGAACTACCACCCCATCTACATTCACAGAACAAGAAATGGCATTTGCAGGTACCCACCACTTTCCCAAAAATTTGGGGCAAAAAGCCAAAACCAACCTCTAAGGTGACTCTAAAAAGCCACCAACAAGTTCTACAAGAAACTACCACTCTGTAAAATATTTTCAATATTCCTACAGAAAGTAGTAGATGTTCCTAACATTCCATTCTAAAGATGGACTGCAGGAATATTGAAAATGTTCTAGTACTACAAGGTGCAAATAAATTAGTTTTTGTTCCAAACTTACCTTCCCCTAAATTTAATGGAAAATCGTGAATATATGATGTAAAAAGGGTGTATTTAGAAACATTTTGACATTCGAGATGAAATCATGTCATGAAGTCACATGTTTAAGCGTGCATAATGTTGCAATAAAGAAATAAAGACAAATATTTGTAATTGATTTTTATAAATTTCGAATAGTAAAAAAAAAACCTCACTGCAATTGGATTCTTCATCACTACGATCTCCACAATCGTTATTACCATCACACACTAGATGTTTATCCACGCACAGACCATTGTCACATCTTACTTGATCAGGTCCACAAGCTAAAATTTCGATTTTGAACAGATATCTAATTTTCTACTCATTTTCAAATTTTGTATCAAGTACATATTAGACTTTCAAGTCACTTTCAAGAACCTAAAAGGAGAGATTGATCTAGATCTAATAAATGAGAATCTGTTTGAAATTAAAACCATTTTGTCAGCCGATACCGTATTGATAACAGCATATTGATAGAATCTTAGCTGAATATATTTATACTGACTGCAATAGGGTATATCACAGTACTCCCACTCGTCCTGCCCTTTACCGTAGTAGCACCACGGATGTTCCTTATCTCCTCCAGGGTTTCTGCAGAAGTTCTTTGCATCAGAGACACAATAATCTGGAAACTGAGAATATCAAAATGCTGACTTACTTTGTTTTCCAAGAAGTTTGATATTTTACATTGAGCTTACATTAAAAATACATTGGCACTAAATTCAAATGTTGTGTCATCTAGAGTACACAACACAGGTATTATATTTACGAACTGATCTTTAACAAAAAAAGTGTATTTTTTGAAAGAAGCGCATAATTGGAAAAAAATGTGACAGCTTTGGAGGTGGCACCCCTTGTGCCAGGAGCTAAGCAACACATACAAAATGGATCTTTTCTTGCTTTTTTAAAAACAATTCCACCAATTTTAACGGGTAGAGTCATTTTCAAATGGTTTTAGAGTAAAATGCCAAAAAAAAAAAAAAAATCCTGCAGAGGATCCTTCTTTTTGCTAAAATTTTGTAAAGCCATGCTTTGATCACTCCAAAAACCATTTCAAAATGATTCTACAGGTCAAATTGGGGGAATAAAAAAGCAAGAAAAAGATTCATTTTGAGGATATCTCTATGAAAAAGTGTAAAATTGTATGTGCATTGCATGCGTGGTCCACTTCCTGCCGCTAAGGGTGGCTCCTTGTAAAATTCTGGAGAATGAAGGAGATATGAATTGTCACTTGTTTTGTCTTCACCCACATATCGAAGTTCTTTGTCCCCAACAAGGGATTGGAATGGTCACCACTAAGTTTAAATAAGTAATAAATAGATTCATATTTTGCGTATCTTACTGAATATAAATTTTCAAAAAGAGTGGCCTGCAGCCCAAATGTCAAACCTTGTAAGGATTAAAAGGTCGTATTGTGAAAATGTCAATCCAATGTAAACACGGTTTATCTGATCGTGTTTTCGAGATGTTACCTCTGTACTCCACACCTGCCTTCCATACTACACAGTTTTTCTCTAAAAAATCAAACAAATTTCAAATATACACAAGTGAGACAGGGTTTTATGATCGTTGAAAGCTTATCAACTGTTTTCCATCTGTCAAAATTAAGTGGATTGGCAATAAACAGTTTTAAAGCTGTTGCCCCGTATGTTTACAGCATTTAATCACTCCAAAAAATATACCATCCACTATCTGTCCTACACATCAATCAAAAACTAAAGTGCATTCACGTACCAAATAAACTGCACTCTGCAATTCTGATGTCATCCAGGGCTATGTTGTCTCTTTTCCCCTCACTGGATATTCCTTCAAATACGATCTGAAAGTACTCTAGGGCTACTTCGGCAAATCCCCTGTGCCATTTTTGGCCTTGGTCACCTACAGTGATATGAATTTCCTTGAGTTAAGATGTGAAAGATCCGAAACTGTGTCCTGTGCAATTTACTGGCAATATACATAAATGTTACTTCCGCTAAAGATTAAACAAAGTAGCAAAGAAGTTAGTTTATTTTGTCCATCACAACCATGAAGCCACATCCGTTGGGAAATAAAAATTAATCATCACCAAAACTTCAAGAGCGCACCATGTCTTCTCCATACGAGTGTTTCTTGTTGATTGGTTGATCTCACGTACACGCTGAGAGTAGCTATGTCAGCCCCGTACATGTAATAATAGAACTCCACGCACCTCTTGGTGCTCTGCGACGCAGAAATGTACTGTGATATCAATCGAGCTCTCGCACCTTCCGATGCATCGATGTATAGATAGGAACCTGGTGATGTGAATACTCAAGATCGAAATAGTTGATAATAATCTGTACACAACTTAGAAAACAAGGAGAAGGCATATATAATAGTTTCATTTTTGTTAATGTTCATTTAATTTAGTGTCTGTGGATTTTAATTTTAAAGGCTTCATACATTTAAACGAAACTTAAATTTCTGTGTTGATTGATTTAGTTGTCTTCCCCATGCCTAAATTTTTTACTGTAAATAAATATAAACCTCCAACTGTAAAGCATTCTCCATTGACAGAAGCTATTGACTGTGAAATTTGTGTCTGTCTGTTTCTAATTTTTATTGATAACGAAGCTTTGTGTTCGTGTAATGATACAAATAGTGCACTCACATTAATGACACGGAAACCTAATTGGCTAAAAAAACAAATTTGATTTAGTGCTGGATTGAGCTATTGACTGTGATTTCCTAAACCAGAAAGATCTTGCTAATGTTTGACAATGTCTTAATTGTTTTAAACACCCTGTAATGTATTATTGAAATTACATTACAGGGGAAAAGTATGCTTTGAGATTGATCAATGAAATTTCAAACAAGTCTTAATTACTTATTCAGTTTATTTGAAAATAGGGTTTCTTCTGTTTCGAATCAAAAACATGTGGAATGTTTTCAAAAATATAGATTTGTATTTAGTGACACAATGTTGACTGATTCCCTAAAGGAGCAATTTTAAGATCCAAGACAAGGTGTTAGGAGAGGGTCAAAATCAAAGTTGCTCGAAATATTCAGAGACACGTTGGTTTCAGAATTGTTGAAATCTGATGAAATTGATTTGGGTTGAGGGGCAGGCATTTTGGTCAACTTTTCTTTTCAAGCAGAACATGGGTTCCACAAATATTTTAAGTAGTTTAGTAGTTTAGTTTAGATTGTTTGTGAAATGTAGTTTGGTGTTATAAGGACTATAACATAGCACATTTATGTAGCATTGTTCATTCAATTTCAAATGTGACCAGGCTCAATGGGTCTTATTCCAATAGAAATTATACAACTAATCCTCTTCTACGTCAGCTGTCCACAATTAAGCGCAAGGAGAAAGTCTTTCTGAAAAAAAGGTCTTGCGACTAAAATAAAAACATCCATGAAGTCAACAGAAAATTTGATACCTGATCCTGTGGTGTGATCGATGTTGGGGCCAGTAAGCGGTTTGGGAGTTTTACCCTTGCCTCGAACCCAATCTGTTTCGTCGCTGGTATCTTGCGTGAACGAACAGAGATGAGCATCAAACCCGCATTTTATATCACTGGGACCTACAAAGTACAAGTCTTTGTGTTTAACACAAACTTTTTCCCACCAAATGGTCATTTTCTCTGATGCGCACCACACTGACAAAGCAAAAGGGTGGATCGTTAATTTGCAGTGCGAATCCACTGGGGTCTATTTTCGACAGTGAACTAACAATGTACAGAATCCAATTTACTTCGGCAAAAAGGGTTCCGCAGTTGCGGACAGATTTATTTGAGATTCTGTGCTCTGCACTGTTACGTGACAACGTGACAGCCACAGGATTAAAAACATTCACGTGAACTACGTGTTTGTGCAAATATGCTGTGCAAAAAGTTATGTTTTCCATTTGAAAGATATTTTGTTATTTAAGTAATTTGAATGAACATCTGTAAATTTACGAAGGTTTCATTTTAATTAGCTAATGCGTATTATGTATGGATTCCATACACATTATAAGCTTTGGTAAAGGAGACTTCAATGCATTTCGGAAGAAGTTTAAGGGTTACACACTGGTTGCCAAGTAATTCTGGTCCACGCTACAGAGTGTAGAGGAACCAGTTGGTGTTTGGAATACACAACTCTGTATGGCATAAAATTTGAATAAGGTCAGCACACAACAACCCCCTCCCTCGTAAAAATAAGGAACTTTGAGATTTCGCCAGTTTTGGTAATGCGCAGGGGCCAGTTTGAACCCCCGTTACGCAGTGCTTTGTTTTATTGAAAGACCGGCATATCGTGTAAAGCCAAGATATCCTATTAGGGCCGGATTTAGAGAAACAGAGGAGCCCTATCATAGGATGTGAACCTTTTTTCCAAGTTCATGTATTTACCGAAAAACTTTACCAAACAAGATGAAATTAGCATTAACATCACGAGCGCCTATTCCCATGTTACATTACTGAACATTCTAGACTGGACCTAGTCAGGTGGGTTGGGTTAGGATGGGACCTCCTTCCTGACTGATCCTTCTTCCTCTGGTCCTTCCTATATGGTCTTTCCAGGGATAGGGATGGGATACCCACCCCCTGGCCAAGGTGGGGGATTCCATTCACAGGGGGACAGGCCCATCCCCCATCCTGCCTGGGCCACGTGTTGGTTTATGGTGCCCTATCCCAACCCCAGCGTACTACCTACTTAATCAGTAACAATAGTTTGGTGTCCACATGTTTGGAAAAACTTGAACCGCTACCACCCAAAATAATAATTATGATTATAATAATAGTTCGTTACCTTCGCACCTGCGCCTCTGAAAAAAGTCATAATTTTTCCCTTTCTCAAGGTTTGCCTCTTGAGCTGCATACAATTCGCTAGTAATGAAACATGTTTTGTTCTCATGTTCATAAACAAAACCATTGCAGTTCATGTCGGGAATTCTGCAACAAGAACAAAAATATGATGTCTGAAAACAAATGTACAAAACTCTGTTGAAAAATATTGCAATATTTCAAACATTACCCACGGATTACCTGGAAACCTGTTCTTGGCAGCATGTTAATTTTCATGAACACCCGTTTAAGGGACCTTATTTTCCAGCAGTCAATTTCAAAGTGCATTAAATTTTTTTTGCAAATAAGATGAAGTTGAAGGTTTAATACATTATTGACATCAAAAGCCTTCCAACAGTTCCCAGCAAAAAATAGATTACCTCCAGTGGGATTTGAAGTCACAATCACTGGTTTAATAGTTGATAGTCTACTGCTCTATCCACTGGTCTAACCTGACATATGCTAGTTATGAGATCTTTAAACTGGTTTTTATTCACCCAAAACTTGACTTCTTGGACTTAAATGATTTAGCTAGAATCAATAGAGCAAGACTTTGCTTAGATCTTAAAGTCGTAGACTTACACGCAAAAGTCTGGAAGGATTTCTGTTAGTTAATTCCGTGCTTCTTTTTCATCAGATGTAATTTAGTTTTTGATTTGATGGACTCGCACTTTTTCGGTAGCAATTTTACAATTTACACAGAAAGCAGCCATATAGATAAATATACTTACTCCAGACAAAGATATTGGCACACATCGGTTGTGATTTTTGCAAAGGTATTGTTGCTCTTCAAAGCACTTGGCAGATAATAATTTCGTGCCAATCGAAAAGAATCTGCACATTTATCTGAAATCACATCGAGGTTTTCACAAATAACAGAACTCTGACAATGTTGACATGTTTCAGTTTGAGTATATAGTATAATAAGTTATGTCAGTTTTTTAATATGTGATTATTAATCAATATAATGTGGACTCACTTTCTTCAAAATGTTGATGATGGTGATTGAAAGTAAACCAAATAAGTGGTTGCGAGATATGTTAATTTTGCGTGGTTGGTTATTTATACAAGTGAATAGACTGGCGTTACTTAGATTATTTACCATGAACAATTAAATGGACAGTAGTAAATAGAATTGAATGACGATTCCCATTTTATTCCGACCCGAAGTAATTAACTTGACTAGGCTATTCCTGTTTTATTTGTTCCGTTTGTTGTCTCCACATGACATTCAAATATTAACAAAGTCAGAATTGAATTACTTAACATTCGCCAGGATTTTTTGAATTAGAGGAAAACAGGGAAGGTATACAATACCATGAACCAGACCCTTGTGAGAAGAATTTTCTGGCGAGAAGTGATGCTTTATTGAGTCGAACAATCCATAATCATGCACCACACTTGCCCTGTAATATGTAATGTATTACAAGGTGGTAGAAATCATAAGTTCGGTCTGACAAAGTCATAGAAATCACATAGCATACTTTTTAATGATCACCGCACTGCTTAAGGCTAACTTTTAAACAGGAGGGCAGTGGTGTGTCATAAGGTTGGCATTGGGCTGGCGGATCCATGATTTAGTACAGAGGGACCTGGAAATTTATGTAATATTTGCAAATGGAGAAAGGAAGAGGAACGCCAACAAAACCAGCTCTTATTGGCCATGATCCAGGACTCATTAAGCTCTGGCATTTTTGACTTTTAGTTATGGATTTTCCCACTTTTCCCAGCACCAAATTGATTCCAAAAACCCATTCATTTCTATCTTCTGCACAATATGATTTCTTCTTGTTAGATGGTCCAGAAAGGGACTGTTTCAAATCGAAACTATTTCTCTGGATATGTAGCAGATATATTGATTTTTGTTGACTAAGCCAGAAGCTGTTGGAATTAATTTTGGTGAAATATGAATTCTCCTATTTTTCTGAACAACCTTTGTTGAACATTTTGAAATTAAAAGTTTCGTGGATATGTAGATCTATCATCAAAACCACTTGGTTATCCATTTATTTCATATCTAAATATCTTAAATAGACAAAGTGGACAATATACATGAGAAGAAGAGTAAATAGAATGCAGAAAATCAGTGCACAGGGTGTAAACAAATTCCAAAGTTAATTTATATGCCAAACAAGTTGAAGGAAAAATTGTTTTGAAATTGAAATTTACCTTTGTACTCACACCCTACGTAGAACACCCTGGCCCGTCACCCTTCCTCCCAACTGTAAAAACTCTGAATTCAGCGAGATGCTACAAATGTATCTGACTTGTAAGCTCCTCCCAATCTACTTTCACACAGGAAGACGGTGATGCAGAGTGCAGCATTTCCCTCCGTAAAACCCCACAGAAAGAAACTCTTGCACACCATTAAATTCCCCGTAAACTGGACCAACAGTCCGCCAAAAGGATGCACTAGACATTTCTCCGAGACCAATCTCAGTCTTGTAATTAGAAAAAGCTGTCAAAATTTGTCTGTGCAATATTTTACATATTCACATCACTTGTTTTTGTTCGTGGCGTACCTCATGAAGTTCTGGTTGCAGATTGTTATTGCAGGAAAAGGTACGGATGGCGGATAGAGTATTTCCACGTTCACTGCAGATGGGTAAGCGAAGTAATGAAGACATCGCGAGACCAGAATGTACGAAAACAATGTGATCGCACTCAACACAAGCAACAGCCAGAAGACCCTGCAAATAATAACAATCACAGAAAATGTAAAGTTAGTCAGATCAATAAGCATCTTGTCAATTATTACCGCCCGCGTGGGAAGGTACTGTTTTCACAGGTGTCTGCCTGTCCATCGGGGGGGGGGTACCCCGGCAAGGTCCAGGTCCAGCCCGGGGGGGTGGCTGGGGTACCCCCTGGCTGGGATGGGATACCCCCCCCGGTACAGAACAATAGAGCGAGCACTTGTTACGCGGCGGACGGTATGCCTCTTGCGTTCACGCAGGAGGGCTTTCTTGTTAATTGCAAGTTACTCTTTTGTATTTTAACGTTTAAATAGACTAATGTGTGTCCTCAACATTGACTATCAACTATTCGTCATCACACAAAACAATTGTTTTTCTTAGTCAATACAAGTGCACTGCGCAACGTCGTTCTTTCTTTAAGCATAAGAAATGCCCAGATCTGTTCTTTGGAACTAATAATGCATGACAATAGAGTTTGTTCAACTATTTTAAAGAACGCCTAGAGATAATCGTCTCAGATAATCACACCTTTCAAGAACAGACTAACTGCTTTAAAGTGCTTTGATATCAACTATTCATCATCACACAAAACAATTATTTTCACAGTCAATACAAGCGCAATTCACAGTGACGTTCTTCCTTCGCCCAGAAGGCTTCCACAGCAGGACTGTGGCAAGCTTAGCATGCACTCATATTTTGATCAAATTCATCGTATGTAGTACATGCACCATGTATGCAGTACAAGGAAAGATAATGCTTTCAGTCGTGTTTGTCTGTCCTTATTGCATAATACACTGCGGAAGGAGGCCCCATCCGTTCTGTTGAGAATGATCGGGTGGGAAGGTGGTCCCCAGGAAGGGCCACATAGAAAGGACACATGTCGGATTTAGTTTGGAGTTCTGCCTTGTTGCCTTGCAAAGAAGTTCTGATTTTGGCTCTACCTTATTGAAATACTATGTTTATGTACAAATGTTTAGTGTTTTGTCAAGTTAATATGTATGTATTACACACATGAATGTAATATCATTAAATTATTAAAATTGTCACCAAATCATTCATTTTATTATTTAGGGCCTGCAGTGGTTAACAAGAAATCAGTTGCATTTTTAAGGCAGAATCTCATTGCTTTTAAATTTTCATCACTTATGCATGAAATAAAGTTATTTTTCAAAGCACAAGGCAATGTTTTTTTATAAAAAAAAATTTACTTTAAATTTTTTCCAGGCTTTTAACAGCGGGAAATTATGGCAGTGTTAAATTTACTTTTTCATTTATTCATTCACCAATTGGTTCCAACTACCTGATTTCAAGACTGACTAGACTTTGGAAAAAAAATAAAACTGATTAGTGCACATTAGCAAGTTATTTAATTACGATATTATGTCTTATTGCTATTTCAAAATAATTTTTAATGTTTATTTAATTATTGTTTCTATGGATGACTGCTTGGCAGAACTGATTTTAGGCATGGAAAACTAGACAGAACTTTAAACTTAATCCAACCTGTGAATGCCCGGTCAGGAAGCCAAGGTTAGATTGGGGACCATCACCCCCCCCCTCCCCCCACATGGTTGGAATGCCTTCTGATGTAGGCTGTTTTGCTAAGGTGTACATTATTATGAAGAAAGTCCCTGCATTACAACAATCTATATTGCTATGAAATTTGTGAATCCTTACCTTCTTAGCCAATACTTTGTGTCCCTTGTAACAAATCGAAGTCCGTGCAGTGTGGTATCTTGCGTGAAGTCATGAAGTAAATATTTCCAGGTTGGAGGATCTTTTTTTATTTTGCTACTCATACTTCCATGTGACTGTGAAAATTGTTAATGATTTGGTTACTTGCGAATGAGTTTTGTTCCGTTTGCCGTTGATTTGTCAGCCCCATTGTTGTCCTTTCATTAGTTATTTTCATGTAAATTACAGTTTGTGTCATGTGTGGTTTAGATCTTTGTGATCTTTGTTTAGGTTTTTTGTTTCTGATAACATCAACAAAATGTGAGTTCGACTGACCAGATTGTCCATTAGAATGACCTTTAAAATCTTCTTTGGAATCATACAAAATATGCATCCAATCGATGGATCAAGGGATAACAAACATTCTGATATTTTAGCAATCAAATATAAAACGAATATGATTCCATAATATCGATCATGCATCCATCATTCGTCCTCATGTGCGAAAAAGTCATGTGTACACAAATTCACACACCAGTCTGACAGCCATTGTAGGTTATAATAGTTTTAGAAGGTAAATTGTTTCCACTCATGAAACAATGAATTCCTGACCAATGCAGATCAATTGTATCAACCCAGAATCATTAAATATTTTAGTGTTTCCCTAATCTTTTCTTGTAAACAAAGCAGTGGATCAGTTACCCTTTAAAAACTTATTTTGTTAAAGGTAAAATGTTCCCAAAGCTGAAGTATGTACAGTATACTAAAACTGTTCCTGCCAACACTGTCACGTCAAATTCGGCAAAGTTGACTGTTACATCATTAATTACTATCGCACCATAGCATGAAGCTGGACAAATTATCTGTAGACAATTGTCCAGTTGAAGGTACCCAAAGAGTGTCCCTCACCTCCATGGACCAAATGGCATGGCAGCGTCCGCGGGTCTTCAGTCTCCGCGAGAGCGGGATGAAGAACCTTAAGAGGATAAACAGCTCTAATCCTTCAGGATGTCAAAGATGTATGTCATCTCGAAAACCCATGATTTTTGTAGTTTGTTCATTGTATAATGTTTTGACCATTGTGATAGGTGATAAAATTCATCTACAAAATTACAGTTAATTACCCCGAGTCAATCTATTTAATTGCACATGACAGCCATTCCAGTACTTCCTAAATTCTAAAATCCCGTTTTGCTGCACAAACCTTCGTAATAGAATCGTATCAATAAATTTCTTCTTCTTTTTTTTTAAATGTTTGGAAGAAATTGAAAAAAATGCTTTTATTTTTACGTCTGTTTCTCTTCAAAGATCAGTCATATTTGATGTCGATACAGGAGTCCTATTTTAGCAAACAAAACTCACGTCGTAATGATCTAATGAAATTTATTGTTCCGAAAAAGCTAATGAGTTACCTTCATTCACGCAAACAGTGAACTAATATCAAAAAGCTAACATTATAATCATCTTCCTAACATATCTAGTTTACGCAGCTCTATCACTTAAAAATATAACTTCAATAATTCATGTAGACTGATTGGTGCTTACAAAAGATTCAAAACCACTCCCAAACGCTTATTAAGTGAGGAAAATAGAAACGAGAATTCTTATCAGAATTGTGTCGCGCCCTATCTGATTATGTGTTTTAATTTACCTGTAACTTTGCTTTAGGTAGGT